>VXBR01007738.1:0-97261 GCA_013400215.1 Cisticola juncidis | reverse complement strand
TTTTTCTTTTTTTTTTCTTTTTTTTTTCTTTTTGCCTTTGTTCCTATTTCAGATCATCAGCTCTTAAAACTGGCTTACACTTATCCCTCAGATTTCAGACTTTCCCCCCACCCTATGAATGTTTTCAGTTGTCAGAAGAAGAAATGTGATAATTTGGAAGGTTCACAGAAAGCATGTTTTGTGATTATTGTTCTTGTGATCTGTCCAATGTAAACTGCTTTAGAAAAGCTCTGTTCCAGCCACCCTAATTCACTTTTGCAGAATACAGGATTTGAAGTTGGCTAAAGAGAAGGGCTTTTCTTTTAATGGGTACTCTGCAAGGAATGCAGCTTAACTGTTTGGTTTCTGTCCTGACTTTTAGCTCTGTCTCAAGGTGCTCGGAGGGAGTCCTGTGTGGTTAACTTAAAACTAACCTTCCTTTGACACTTTTTTATTGCCGAAAAGGAGCAAACGCGCCTCTTCTAGTGCTTTGAGTGCTGTGGTAGAGCAATTTGTGGGTGCCCTGTCTAAGTCTTGTTCTTCATCCCTAGTGAGATCTAAAATAGTGATGCAGAATTTTGTATCCTCCAGCTGCTGCAGTCAAGGAAAAACTGCCTATACAGGCTTGAGAGGGAGATTCCCACAGAGCCTCTGTGAGCAGTTCTGTTGCAACTGGAAGGACTGGTGGTACCTGGGAGCACAGTCACAAGAGGAGAGCTGTACCACGCAGATCAGCTTTCTGTGGGTGGAATGACACCAGCACACACCGGCTGGGAACACAGCCTGGTTTCATTGTTCTGGCTCACTTCAGAGCGCTTACACTCAGTATTTACAAGGTTGCTGATGCTTGCAAAGGCAAGGCTGTGTTCCCACATCTGACTTTTTCTCACTGATCCTGGAGAATTGCTGAACAATCTCTAGGGTATCTGCCAACTTGATAGGAAAGAATTGCCCTGACTCTTTCTCTTTTTGTTTGTACTGTTGCTGTGGCCCCCTGGCAGCTATCATTCCAGGACTTAACATTTTTAAAATAACAGGACATTTGTTTTCACTAATCCTCTAACTTCTTTAACTCTTGCCAAATCAGAGCAGAGGCGGTGGGGAACTTAACCAAGTCTAGTTCTTCAAACTGATCATTCCAGTAACTGGACTTGTGCTTTCCATTCTCTTCCCCTGGAAGCTACAGAGATCGTGCTCACTTGGCCCTTCCACTGTGTGGGAAGAACCAGGACTAGAGAGGGCCCATCCATGGTACTGATGGGAGTGTGCAGCAGGGCATTTCTGTGCAGAGAGTTAATGACTAGAGGGCTACAACTCATCGTTTGGTAAATGTCATGGCAGCACTCACCACTAGACAGTAATGTCCTATCTTTCAATACTGCATCTTAGGTGTTGAAGGATGTAAACTTAACTTCCCTGTGAAACACAGCCAAAGCCATGTTCTTTAAGAGCACATTTAGTCCCAAATGCAGCGGAGCTGTGGAGTGTGGTCTCAACAGCCAACCTTTCCACTCTGGTGTCATTGCTACACAATTATCCATCCACATCAGAGCGACAGCTGGTGTAACTGATGCTGGAGTGAAGTTGTGCTATTTCTCTTACTATGGGACACACATTTCTTCATTGAAAACAGATTCCTGGAAGATATCTAAATGGAAGTTGCTGTAACCTGTAGTGAACTTAAATCATGACACTTCACTCTTCTGAGTTTGATGCACATGGCAAAAGTTTTCCTCAAAAGAAGCACTGATTTTGTTTGGTTGTGTGGCAGCTAACAACAGTATAACAAAGGAATCAAACTTTGAAAACCTTTCTGATTCGGTTCAGTGTCTTGTTACTCCCTCTGATGCATCTGTTAACCTTCAGAAAGCTATGTGGGTGTTTAGAAAAATAAGGTGCTCTACATTAAACACATTCTTTATCTGCCTTAGATAAAGAATAGATTTTGGCAAGAGTTACAGAGGCATGAAAAAAATTGCATGCTGAAATAGGGGGTTGGTTTTTCCTGACCTTTCCTCATCAAGAGCAGAAGAAAGAGTNAAAAAAAAAAAAGATTTTTTTTGAAGGAAATCACCTAATGCTTGAAAAAAAAAAATTATATTTGGGATTCTGGTTTCTGGTAAAGGAAAAATTCCTTAAACCTAATTTCTTGTGGAAAAATCAAGAATTATCTTTTAAATCAATCTCTAAACATAATATTTCCCTTTTTTCTCTTGTTATTACCTAGAAATTTGATTTAGGTTTGGATTATGTGACTTGAGTAATTTTTTCTTCTTTTTTTTCTCATTACCTACTGTATTTAAAACATTTTGGTGCATGCAATTAATCTAGTTCTTCAAGACGAGTAGTGGACTTTTGCTGACTTGAAAATTCTGGAGCTCAGGTTGACATTTAAGCTCTCTTCATTGATTGTACTTTATGAATAATTAACCCTCAATTTTTACTTACACATGTGTATTCCATATGTCCATTAATTTTAACTTGTTCTTTTTCATGGTATGTGATACATCAGGTATTCCTTTTATGTAGTGCAGGCGTTAGTATTTCCATCAATAAAAAGCTCTGGTCAAAGTTCTGCTCCTTTTTTGCAGGTAACTGGGCCTCACAGGTCTGTTTGGGACTCAAATAAATATATTTTATGCTAATCTGCATTTAACTAATGTGTATCTTTGTTTCACTGAAGCATTCAGGGTATCAACTCAGTTTATGATGGGTTCTGCCACTAGTGTCCTTTGTAGGATATTGTTGAGACCACAGGTCATTTTCATGGAGCAAGCTCTATGTGATATGATGCTCTGCGCTGCAGAATGTAAGAGAAGGGTATGGGGTGTATCTAGACAATAGGTACCTAACCTCAAAAGGCTAGATAAATCAACAGCTTTTTTTTGAATGCAGAGATGAGGCATTTTTGCCAATAAAAAGCCATTAGGTGAAAACTTGGAGTGCTTAAAAAGTAAGCTATGTTCTTACTGTGAATGTATAAAATCCTTCTGAATGACTGAATTGACACATGAATGCTAGTTCTCTTCTAATTTAATTAAGTAGCACTTAAACATCATTGGTACTTGACATTTAGGGCCCAGTTTGTAGCAGCATCTGCTGTTAGGTTTGGGAATCTGAGAAATTATGAGTAGCTTATGGCCTGATTTTTATATATATCTTCAAAAATATACATATATAAAATTGTATTTGTGCACACATATACTCTATATTATATATATGTTCATACACACACATCTCAGCCCTACCCTAGCTGGCTGTCCAGGATTATCAGTCTCTTTTAGGAAAAGATGGATCTGGGTCTTTGGCCCCATCGCTCCCTGTCGGTGTGCACTGGGGAGCCCCCTGTAAGCAGGCCCCTGCAGCTGCTTGTTCTGTCTCCATTTATGCCAGGTATGTAAGCACAAGCCTCATGTTAAGCATGTTTAAGAGATCTTGTTGATTACAACGGGAGTGCTCCCACAGCTTATAGCTGTGCAAATGTTTACATACCTGGCCTGCTCTGGTCCTATATAAAGATCTGTCTCATTTTCCCTGCAAAGCCTTTTCTGTCTGCTGCTTTGAAATTTCCCATGCTTCATGTATTCCCCTGGCTGCAGGGAGGCTGCCCAGATCCTTACTAGGAGAAGTCCTTGTGACAGAGGTTTGAGGGCTGCAGCTTGCTGGGAATTTAAAGGCCAATTGAAACAACAATCCGTGCCTCAGTAAACAAGCACATGCTGGTAATGAGCTTCAGGTTACTGGAGAGGCTTTTGCCTGCATAAAGTTTGTCAGGATTCCCCAAACTTCTATTTTGGATTTGTCCCTTATTTCCCTGCTGTCCCAGAGAACAGCTTCACATATGGATCTGTTCCAGTTCCTGAATATTCTGTGAGTATTTAATCACAGTAACTTAAAAAAGAAGAAATAGACTCTGTGTGCATCACTGTGGTTCACAGAGAAGGTTGAATGTTGGGGCCATAAGTATAAACACCTCTACTTGCAATGGACATTCAGATATGTGAATATGAATATGTATGTATAGTACGTATGTAAAATGAATGCACACATATAAAGATATCATCCCTTCAAAATAGCTTTTCTTTCCAGAAGCTGTAAAAACAGGAAGGCCAAGGAAAGGAATAACTTGCTGAAGGAAAGGAATAACTTGCTGTTTGTTCCAGGGTGTGATGCTTTTACATTGGTGAAAAACAAGCCTGGCCTTCAGTCAGTCGTTCCTTCACATGTTCTGTTTGCTTGAAGATTACATTGTTGCTCTATAGAAAGAAAAATAACCTCTGAAAAGAGTATTTTCTGGGCTCAAAAGATTTATGCTCTGCTTGTTGATGTCTTGCAGTAGTACTTATGTCAGTCCTGCTCTTATACTATGTGGTAATGATCTTTTGATACGTTTTGTAGTGACTTTTGCTAGCTCAGACTTTTTTTTAAAAAGTACCTATGTAAAAGCTGTACTGGCTTTTAAAAAGTACTTTGCTGTTCATGTGCTGTAACAGAATATGCAGTCAATGTTTACTTTCTATCAAGCAACTTTGGTGTGCAATAGACTTTTATGAACCCAAGCCTAATTTTAATGGCTGTGATACAGCCTGTGATGAGGACCCTGATTCTGCTAAGCAGATGGACAGTTCAGTTTGGCTCTTTAGTACTTGTCAGAGCATTGAAATACCAAGAGCTTGAACTCGGTGATTTTGTGTCCCAGAATTAATGGCATGTGGAAGTGGCAGTCGTATCCTTATTTCCAGAGTTCCCCTAGAAATGCATGTTGGAACTACATCTATTCTGGAAATGTCAGTGATAGTGGCTGTGAGCAAGAGTGTAATGGAAAGAAGATGCTGAGGAAGATGCCAGGTGAGACCACACATCCACAATGTGTAATCAGGCCTTCCAGAGTGCCATGATTACTGTTGGAGATGTTTAGGGCTTTACCTTGTGTTTAGTTAATGTTCATGTGGTGTTTGTTGTATTCTCTGAACCCACAGTGCACTACTGGAAATAGTGGATTCATTAGCACAGGTTTTTCTTAAAGGATTTGTATTGCTGCAGCTATGTCAACTGCCCTGGTCAATAGTTTTCCCTTCTGCTGTACACAGTAACCAATCTGTGCTGAGAATTGAATAATGTCTCAATTAATTTGTAAAATTGCACTGGGTTTGTGATTAAAGGAATATCCATGGGCATTCCTTTAGAGCAATTCTCATGCTTGCAATGGAAAACTGGCACCCTGGGTTTTGTGGTAGGAGACTCTATGGAGGAGCTATCTTTTGAAGTGTTATTAATGCTTCCAGCATACAAGTGCAATTCAGCTTCACTGGGACATAATGCTTTAAGTAAGTCTGGGGCTGCCTGTGGATAGGGCGGACAGACAAATCCAAGTGAACATTAGATCAGTGAACATGTAGTGACAGCTTCGATATCTTTCAAGAGGTGACACCAATCCTGTTGGTAGACAGCAACAACAGCATCCAACAGGTCAGAGCAAAAAAAAAAAAGTATATACTGCAGCTGTACTGCAGGTTTCCTATATGACCTTGAGCGAGCTTAGGTCACTCCCTGATTTGGGTCTGTATTACTAGAAGTAAGAAAAATATCTCCTGTATCTCCTATGTTTATATGGTGAGTGATTCGGGATGGAACGCTCTTACTATACCACTGTGCAGCACATAACACAGGGGAGTTTTAAGCAACTAATATAAATAAGAGAAGTTCTTCTTCCAGCTCAAGGGATAACAAAACCTTTAGAAATCTAGCTTGTTTAAATGAAGATAAACAGATTTGATTTGGTATGATAACTATTGGTGTGGCAACTATCTGTCACTACTGCTGCAAAGCAGAGTCTTTTATCTGTGTGGAAAAACATAAGAATAAAGAGTTATTAAGAATATTGTTCAAGCCTTAGACTGCTTTTCTGGTATATTTATTATAAACCAGCAGCCATACCCACTGACATGCTATTCAACCTTCTTGCCCCTAGCAAAACAAAGAACACTAGGAAACTGAGCCCACTTACAGTGAATTGGACATCTCAAGATTCCCTGGTGCCTCCCTTCCCTTCCTGCTTTTGGCTTATTCTACTGAGAAAAGGAACACCAATATTGTTTTATGAACTGTTATCAGACATGTACACTTACTTTAAAGGCATGGTCAATTTTTACTGTATTTATCATCTGAGTACATTTAGGCTCTTTATCATAATGACTTTTAAAACAAAAATAGGTCCTCGTAACAAAGCACAACTTAGAAGCTTTCAATACAAAAACCAATTATGGTAGAACAGTTTGGGTTGGAAGGGACCTTTAAATGTCATCTAGTCCAACCCTCTCACAATGAGCAGAAACATCCTTAACTTGATGAGGTTGCTCTGTCCAACCTGACCTTTGGTGTTTCCAGGGATGGCGTATCTATCACCTCTGTAGGCAACCTATCCCAGTCTTTCATCATTCTCATTATAAAAAATTTCTTCAATCCATCTAGTCTGAATCTACCGTAGTTTAGTCTAAAACAATTGTCCCATGTTCCTCTAAAATGCTAGTCCCTTGTCCCTTTGGAACATGCCCTAATAAAAGGTCAGTCCCCAACTTTCACAAAAGACTTTCAGTATTGAAAGCCTGCAGTAAAGTCTCCCTGGTACCTTCTCTTGCTCTAGGCTGAACAACCACAAGTCTCTCAGCCTTTCCTTGCAGGAGAGGTGCTCCAGCCCTCTGATCATCCTCACTGGGAACAGGTGAATGAGGTCCACTGTCTTTCCTATACTGAGTACCTCAGAGCTGGGTGCAGCACTCCAGGTGGGATCTCGCCAGAGCAGAGTAGAATGGCAGAATCATCTCCCTCACCCTGTTGGCCAAGATGCTTTTTCTATAGCCCAGGATATGACTGGATTTCTGTGCTGCAAGCCCACTGTGCCAGATCATGTACAGGTTTTCTTCCACCACTGTGGAATTGCATTTTATGGAAATGGTATGCTCTGGCTCACCCCTGGAAAGTGTAGGGTTTATCCCAAGTCTGTAACCCCCCCTACAGTGTCCTGTGTCTGTAACCCCATTGGCTGGAGAATCTATCCGCACCCATTCCGAATCTCCCTGATAAGAGTGCAGGGGGCAGTAGGCTCACTCTCACTTTGCCGTTGAGGCCTCTGGAGGCTCTGCTCCTCTCCCCTTACCTCTCCCCTTCCCTCTCTCCCCCTCCTTCCCCCTCTCCCTCAGTGGCCATGCTGCCTTCCTGGGGTCGAACTCCAAATAAATCCTCATCTCATCAGCACCTCACCAGCAGTCTGGAGTCTCCTTGCCTGCCTGCATGCAAATACCAACAAACATAGAGCCCGGGGGGCTCCCGGGGAACCCTCCCCAGGGATACCCCCTAAAATCTAAATTACAACACACCAGCACCTTCAAAACCTTCTCCATCTCTTTATCCCCCCACCTACATTGATGCTGGGGGTTGCCCTGACCCCAGTTGCGCTGGGCCTTGTTGAACCTTGAAGTAGACATGATCTTACTTGAGCTTTTCCACGGTTTCCTAAGGGGTAGTCTGTCTCTCAGCTGTGTCTACTGCACCATTCAGCTTGGAGTTAGCAAGTTTTACCCAATAGTTAGCCATAACTATAAGTAGCCATAATACAATGTACCTAACACCTAGGACCTGAATCCAGATTCTGCGCTTCTCAGTGGAGATGCCCATAAACATAAGAGCAGTAGATGAGGCAACTGAAAGCACTTCTAACCCTCTGTGCAGTTTGGGTCTTGTTAGTGCTGCTTAACAATTGTAACTGTGGTGCTGCAAAAACTCCACGCTTCATGGCAGTGATCTTTGCCATAACTATCCTTTTTGAGTTGCAATTGTGCATTGGTAGAGGAGGAATTTGGGAAAGCTCTTTGATGAGTCACAATAAGATAGAGTGGAACAAGTCCCAGAGATCAGATTAGCTCAGAATCTGAACCATCTTCATCAAGCACATTAAAATATTTCAGTAGCACTTTTCTCTTGTAAAAGAATTTTGTAAAGCTAGGCTGAATATCAGTAGCAACTACCTAGAGTGATTTACAACTAGGACTTTTTTGCTTTTTGCTGGTTGTTGTTGTTGTTTGTTATGGGGTTTTTTGCTGTTTTATTTGTTTGTTTTTGAGGGGAGGATTGTACCCTCTGAAGATGAGAGAGAAAAGTTGAAGAACATCAAAAATCTCATAGGCCTTTTAATTCCACTGTATAATCCAGGAAGGGGAAAGCACATATTCTCAGACACTTGACAATAAAAGGCCCTAAAATGGATGGATAACCTTTTATAATATTTACTCTAAGGAGATTAAAAAAAAAAAAGCATATACCTATTTCTCCCATATGGAAATTTACATTTCAAGCCATGATGGTAGGCATGTTGCAGGTTTTGGGGGTTTTTTTATAAGGTTTTGTTTTTAGGAATAAAGGCTCTGAAAGAGATTATCAGATTTTATTTATGTGTTTAAGAAGTTTGAATGAAAAAAGATACCAATATATAAATTTTGAATCCTTACATCTCACACCTCTAATCTTTTATCAGGATTTTGTGGAAATTTTTTGTGTTGGAATGTTGAGTTTTCCAATTTTTGTGAATATTTTTTCAGAGATTCTTTTCAAGTGAACTGAGCATCCAGATTTGAAGGTATCTTTGACATATCCATTCCTCTAGTATTCCTTGACTGTTTCAAATTTCAGTGTAGATGGCTGCCAAATATTTACGTTGTGTTAGAGAGCATCTTCAAAGAAGTATCCACTGCTGCTGGGCCAATATACAGTGAAATTCGTGTGACTCAACCAATGTTTCCCCAAATTCATTAAAACCCATAAAACAAGCAAGCAAAAAACCAAAAACTAAAACCCAGGAACAACACCTCTACCAACCCTCCAAAAGCTACAGGGCACTTGAAATAAAAAGGAGAATCTGTAAGTTTGATGTGCTCTTTCTGGGAGAAGTTCTTGTAGTGAAGATCATCTCTGGTTCAAGATGAGGTCTGATTTCATCCAAATCTGTGATGTTAACCTTCTTATTTTACTGAAAGGTAAGAGTGGAAACGCAACACATTTTTATTTTATTTAGTAACAGAATAAATATTGTAAAAACTAGTAAGGAAGTTGAGTTATCTGACCTGAAAGGACCCAAACAGGATTTCTTAAGTAAAGGTATCCTTTTCTATCACTTCACTCTCTTGGTCATTAAATTTAATTGTAAAGTTTCTGTTCACTACATATAAAAAAAATACATATAGATGAACAGTTGCATTTAACCACTGAAAGCACATAATGAATCAAACAGTAATATTTTAGTATATGTATTGTATTTATAAGAGAGGGAAACTGGTTGATACCCTCAACATCCAACCTGTGGGCAAGAATTCTGCTTGCTGTAAGTGTTGTTATGAGACCTACCAGAATAATCTTTTCATTAATAATTTGTTGTTGCTGTTCTGTTGGTTACTGCTCTCTTCAGTGCTGTGTTCATGTGTATTCAAAGGACTTGAGCCACCTTCTAGGGCTGTGGAAGTTCAAAATTCCTGATTAGCTGCACTTGGCATTGTACTTGATTAGATGGGTGAATCTAAGACCTGAAATTCAAGGTAAACCATATCTGACCATATATTGACCAAACCATATATTGTTGTTGATTTGGTAATGCAGCAGCAAATTCTGTATTTCTTGTATGATGGTTTAAAGTGTACTTTTCTTTTAAGAATAAAAAATGAGAAAGTGAAATATTTGCACTCATCAGTGACATGTGGGTAAAATATAAAGGAATGTTGAAATTGAAAGTTAGATGTACACTTCAAAGAAGTCCAAGCATGTGAAGGTAGCAAGACTACCAAGGCCCAGACAATGGTTTTAGTTCTACCTTAATCTGATACATTAATTAATAGCCATAAATATCTGTTCTGCAGGCCACTGAGAATTCTTCTGGTTTTGCAAATTTGGCAGTGTTAGCAAGTGAGTGGCAATCTATGGTTTCAAGTTAATAAAATGTGCAAATGCTTTCTAAATCTTGAGGACAAAAAATGTGTTACACCTTGAGGAAGTGATCTGTACATGTGAGTGAGGATGGTGGGCTGCTTGTACAGGAAATTCAGTGGGAAGGACAAGAAAGGATTTTTAATTTATAAACCCAGTTTAGCTTCAGCTGGTAGTATGGTATAATTTTTTTAGGGTAATATGAGGATTAGACCCTTCATGAAAGGGAAAGAAAGGTGCTTCAGTACTTCTATAGCTCTTTTAAATCTGTGCCTAGCAAAAAGCAAGGATAATGATGACTGGACATGTGCATCTATGAAAAAATTGGAGCACAAATGTGGCAGAAGCCACAGCTTCTCTCAGGGCAGGTGTCAAGGCAATGTATGTAAGTTGAAATAGAAGAGAAAACAGACCACTGTTAGTTAGATCACATTAAGTAATGCTGATAACTGGTAACTTACAGTGCTTTACTGCTGCTTGTTGTTGTGTTATCTCATCTACTCTTAGCTCTTTAACTTATTCTCTTAGCACCATAGGCTGATGTCATCTTGTTGCCTAATTCATCCCCTGGTGAGCATCCTTCGAAGAAGCAACCTTCGTTGGCACCACAGGGAAAGCAACAGTAAGGAGAAACATCTTGAGGATGCTATTAATATATTTGTATTCTTAAAACATGCTCTGTAAAGGTAAGTGGCTGAGGATTCTTGGAGAAATTCTTATTCAGGCTAAATGTTCATCAGAACTGTAGTATGTGGGCAGCTACATTTACTTTGTCACCAAGAGATTTCTTCTTTGGGCACTGGCTTGAGGACTAGTTCTGAAGAGGAGAAAGATAAAATTAAGATCAAGACAAAATGCTTCAAGACCTTGAGGAGCAGTGAGGTGCAGAGAGGACAGAGTGGTGCACCCATCAGTAACACTTGGGTTTATCCTGCTGCTGTAGCACTGCCACATAGGTGCACACGTTACCTGCTGCTCCTCTCCTACTACTGCATGGCTGTCACAGCTGGTGAGAGCAACACAAGCTGCCTACTGCTCTGGGATTTCTGTTGCATTTGACTGTTTTTTTATTTTGGCAAAGAGTGGCTGAGAGTGGAAGGGAATGGGTAGATTAGCTGTGGTTTGAAGGGAAGCATGCGGAAAAGCTGGGCAGCACTAGTGCAGCCTTGGAACTGTTGGTGTGACAGCAAAAGGTTCACCAGCACATCAGTGGTGCTCTGCCATGCAGGGACAGCAGCAGTAGGGAGAGACAGTGGGCTGAACTATTCCTGTCTAAATCTGTGGATGTGGATGGATTCATCAAGACTAATATCTGGAGACAACTTTGTATTTTGCTGGTTGTAAAATAAATGCAGATGCCTGGACAGAGAGTCTCTTCCTTCCTTGGAGCACCAAGGTTGATCTTACTTTCTTGTTTCTTAATAGTCAGTGTTCATCTTAAAAATGAGATGTGACACACATGCCAGTGAAAATTCCCTCTTCAACATATTAGGAAATTGGAGTGTTGAGGATTGGAAATGCTTACCTAACCATGGAAATGCCTTTAACTTAAATGTTTACCTAACTGTGCTACTACTGTGTGTGGCTGAGTTTTGGGATAAAACTTCTGGTTGACTCTGTCCATCCTATTCTAGCTAGTGACATGGGTGATGATGGGACAGAGATGAAATGGCAGAGAAGTCTAGTATGTCAGGCAAGCCACCAGTACCTTTGTACAGGACTCTGGAAAGCATGTTTTGAAATAGTGCATACTTACTTTAAAATAACTGTGTTAAAGTTGAAATAAAACTAGAACATATGGAAAGTCTACTGTGGCTATTAAAAGATTGAAAATCCTATCTTATGGGAAGGAACTAGAAGAGATTGGCTTGTTTAGTTTAGCAAAATAGAGTTGAGAGACTATTTGACAGCACTCTATAAATACATCCAGGGCTAAATGCCAGAGAGGGGAAAAAGCTATTTAAACCCAAGAGCAATATTTGCATAAGAACAAGTGGGCATAAACTTGGCCCTGAGTAGGATTAAAATGGAAATCAGATGATTTCTACCCCTCAGCACAGTGAGGTCATAAAACTGCCTCCCCCAGTAGGAGCAACAAGGGCGTGCAATACTTTTGGTAGATGAAGAGCTGTGTTCTACAGTGCCCACAGTGACCCAAACTTCATGGCTATATGGTTTCATACTAGTCCTGTGTTCCTAAGCACTTGCACTTGGTACAGCAGTGACTGACATGTCCTGCCGCTGGTGGTCATCCCCTGACATGAAAAGGATGCTCTCCTGCTGAAAATGAAGCTCTGGTGATAAATCATGGCTGTATTAAGTGTCCTTTAATGGTCTGGGGAAGTTTTCTTCACCTCTTTCACTTGTGCTTTTAACTCTGTTGATGCCAAAATACCTACTGATATCTTAGGATCTTTAATATCAATAAGATTCCTCCTGTAAAAGGAAGGAATGCAAGATTATGCTTTAAATTGTGCAACCCCAGGAAGGAAAAGTGGCTGAAAATGGCAGAAGTGTCTCAAAAGTAACAGCACAGAGAAGAAGGGTTTTTTTAAATAACTAAAATTACTTTTTTTTAATGTTGCTAAAAAATCTTATGACCTTTAAAGCTGACGCTCATGATTAAATACTTCTTTCTATGCTGCGCTTAGACTAACACTATCGTACACACTTAACAGATAAAGAAAACAGAGTGCAGAGGTTTTTGGGATTTGGAGATTGGCATGATGATGTCAAGATGCCAGGCTTTTGGGTTTTAATTGTAGGGTCTGCCTCTTGCACTGTTCGTCCTCTTGAATGACAGTGCCCATGAAACTTAACAGCCTTTCTGTTTTTACCCACTCTTTTCTGTCACTAATTTCATTTGGAATCTTTGGCTTTTGAGCTGAAATTTACCAGGCTTGTTCCTTTATTTGTCAGTGATATTTTAGGCACTTCTCTCTTTCCTAAAACTCAGAAAGTAAATGCCTGTAAACTTGGTGGTGGACCTTTCTATTGCAGAAAGAGCTCAGGAGAAAAAGCTGAAGCAGGCACAGAAATAGCTTCCTGGGAAGCAGATTGACACGTAGTACTTTGGTAGCTTTGATTTGAGTCAGATGTAACTTGCTGAAATTTGTACTGTGTGCACAAAGGTACTTTCTGTACTGAGAGTTAATCTGGCAAAATGCATAGCTAGAGACAACCTTAAAAAAGATTGCAGTGGTACACAGTCAGCAGTGTGTCAATTATAGTAATTTTCTCTGGGTTTTGATTGCTTTTTCTTGCACATCATATATTCCTCCTATGTAGGATAGAGAATGTCTCTTGTCTTCACATTGTCCGTGGTGTGCTTCTGTGTTGTACCATTGATAGACCTCAGTAAGGAAAAGGTACAACATTTCTGCTAGAAAACATTGCCCTGACAGAGTGAAAAAGAACACCATTTCTGGTCCTGACCTTCATCATTAACCTTGCTTTTCATGCATTTCCCTCACAGCATGGTGTTAAGAAATGGGAAGGTGGAGCCAAATACTGTGCTCTTGAATGCTCCTTAGGAGTCCATGATGAAGGCTTTTCTGTGTATGTAAGGTTTTCCCAAAAATGAGTTTTGGAAAGTTTTAAAACTTCACCTATTGGGCTGAATGCCAGTCATACTTTGATTAAAGTAAGATAATTAGGTAAGCCTTTTTCAACATTTTAAATAAGAAGTGTTACTTGAGAAATGCAGAATTCCTTGAACATTTTTGAAAAATATTTTCTTATGCTTTGTTTAAAACAAGACTGTTAAAAAAGAAACAAAAATAAAAGTCTGACAGACACATCTTAAATAACTAAAATAGTTTAAAAAGAAAAATAAATCCAAGTAAAATGGAATTACATTTGGGAGGAGAGATATCAAACTAGATTCAGAGTTGTTATCAACTTTTTTGCTGTTGTTGTTAAGAAAGCTTTTTATTTGTCCAGCACTACTGCCTGATGATTCACCTTTTATTATTTAAAGCAAGCCATTTTCCTTCTTAGGACTTTAAATGGTGTAAAATTACATATATACATGCATTTATATTACAGCTGTCACTGTGCTTTCTTGTCAGCATCACATTGTCATTTAGCATATTTGGAGGAGGAAAGGGAGTTTATTTGTTTATGATCTCAGCAGAAAAGTATATTGGCTTATGCATTCTTTCTTTCCAGGAAAGACAAAAAAAAAAAAAAAAAAAGCCACAGACCCTTTAAATTTTTTCTGATTTTTTGAAGAATCAAAAGCTGTGTCTTTGGAGAGTACAAACATATGTAATTACCATTTTCTATAGGGACTATGTCTGATTCACAGCACCTAAATTCTTACAGTAACCCAACTTCCAAGTGGGTTTTTTTTCCTATATAAGAAGAGAAAATGAAATGAGATAAATTGCAGATTAGCAGATGGCAAATAGTTAGCAGCCTATGTGAAATAATTTTTGGTATTAGTCCAGTTCCAGGCGGATGGATGTCCTCATCCCCAAAACTGCTATAACAAGTTGCTAAGAAAGCTGAATACTGACTCATTTACCACCTACTTTGGAGAGTTTCTCCCAAAGACAGAGATAAGATAAATTTTGGAGGGGTAGTCTGGAGATGTCCACAGACATCTTAATTACCCTGTTTTCTCTTTCTGTAAATAAGCAGAAGCCTGCAGTCTCTATGGCTGTCAGTGTAGCACCCCTCACAAGCCTTAAAATTAATCTTAAATAAAAATAAAACCTACTACGTAGGCACAACAAAATTTACTATAAACGGGTCTTAAGTACATAATTACACGATAGACCCAAATGGCTCCAAAAGAATTGCTCCAGGCTATTGTGTAAGCAATACTCCTTTGAGAAATATATAAATACATGTAATTCAGTACATAATACACATGTTAAAAAACTACCTAATTATATATTTTCCCAGGAGAATGAAAAGGCTCCAAAAGAGCTACTCCAGCCTCTCCAGTACACAATGTGTGTTTTATAACCTTTCATGAATCTCTTCCATTCTTTTTCCATTAGGAGGGGAAAAACAGTAAGGAAATTAAATACAAAACACCTACTGTACATTTAATTTAGAGGACAAAATGCAATGTTGAAATAACATTAAGGGTGTGACGCAAACCAAGGAAAGCCAGGAAATTGAGTGTAAAGGCTGTTACTCCATCCTGAACTCACGTCACTTATATAATGTTTCAGGCCACTGTTCTGTAATGGCAGATTTTAAATTTCATCACTTAGACCAGGGTTGTGGCCTATCTACACTTACAGGTAATTACGTGGTTTAGACTGCTGGAATACCTGCCTACTTCTAATGTATTTATTTATGTGTAGGCATGCACACATGTCTTTTAGGGACTTTTTTTTTTTTTTTTAACCCACCTTTTTCTTTCCCTGTGCTGAAATTGCTGTGGAACTTCCATTTGCCTGAGAATATGTTCGTGTGTACCAGTGTGATGAAGGTGAAGAAAGAAATTAGTTTTACCTTTGACTGGTGGTAGTGAGATCTGTGGCTGCTCTGGGGATCTGCTCTGAAGTCTGAATCCAGCTTTGGAGGAAATCCTGCTGCCCAGATTTACAAGCCTCCTTTGCTGGCTGGCGGTTTTGTTAGTGCAGGGGAGTGGATATCCTGGAGAGAGAGACATCTCAAGTGCAATGCTGGGATCCCTCTGGAGATGGTGAGAGCCTGCTGTGAGGCTCTGAGCTGCATGCTGCCTCTGCAAAGAGCCATCCTGGAGAGGGTAGTGATGGCCTGATGAGTTCATAGCAACCTGTGTTACTCTGTAGATTATTATAAACACTGTTTTCCTTTAGAGCAAAAATATTTGTTTCCTTTCTTTTGCACCATTCCCTGCAAACAAACAAAATAGTACATATACATTTTAACATTAGAAGGACTTTTTACATGCAAGTAAATTGCACAGTATTGTATATGAATTTCACCACAGAGCCCAATAGAATATGCTGCCATTTGCTTCATCTGTTCTGGATTTGTTAATACTGTTTGTAAAGATCATACAGTGGGACATCTATGTTTATCCCAAGTACTGGCACAGGTAGAACAAGAGGATTACAGAGGACAGATCAGTTTTCCATTCTTATTAAAATGTTCAGCAATTTAATTTTTTTTAAAAAATTATTTCAATAAATAAATATATTCTCTTCATGGAAGTGAATCCAAGGCCTTTCTTAAAACCCTTTATTTATTTATTTATTTATCCTCACAAAGAACAGACAGTAGTCTCCTAGTATAGATGTGGGGCTTTCACCGGAGTTGCAGGCGAGTGAGTGTGTTTGATTAGCAGTGCAGCAAAGTTCCCACAGGAATAAGCCAGAGGGTTTTGCCTGAGTATAGACAGGTGTCCAGACTAAGTGCCTGGCGAATGAAGTCTGTCAGTGTCTCTGTGGCCTGAAAAAGGCAAACATGGCTTAGGCCAGGTCCCTGGTGTCCTCATGAAGGGCTGTATGGGGAGTCTGTAAAGTTAGCTTCTGATCAAAACCAGGAACATTTCTGCTTAATCCAGAGCTGCCATTTGTCCATGTATTCTTGCTGTACTGATTCCACAAATCAGTACAGTTTCTTGAAAACCTGTTTTATCCAAAAGCTCCCAATTTGCTCTAAACTTTCCTCAGATTTTTTGACAAGTGTCTTACATAAAAAGTAGCTACAGAAAACTGGATCTTTCAGATTCACAGGGTTTTTTAGGAGAAACTTTGAAAGGTTTCTTACGTATGTTATGTTTGAGCAGGTTGGACAAAAGCACCTACAGAGTGCAGTCTTTACACTAGTGTGGTGATCTCCACCTGAAACAGGATTTAACAGTGTTTTTCAGCTGAGCGGTGCAGTTGGTCATTAGCAGCCTTTAGAGCTGGAAGTGCTTCTTATATCATCAACAGACCCACAGAATTAACTAGCTGGTATTTGCTTACCAGCCGTAGAAATGACAGATAATGTCTCTTTCCTCCACTTTCCCTGATGGGTATCCAATGTTTGCACACTGGGTGTTTTTGTTTGGTTTGGCAGCAGGCTTTAGGGTTAGAGAAGCACTGGCTTGCTGTTAGCGCTGGGACTGCTGGTCTTGTTTACAGGTACCTGAGAATGTTTGCAGGAAGCTGGAGCACAGTGATGGAGTCTGCTTAATGCAGTGTAGAACACCAGTGGAATAGTGTGGATCCTTACTCCTACCCATACTCATATTTCACTTGCACCAGCAAGGGAATGATAAGGTTGATAACCACCTATGGCACACACACTGGATGACTTTTTAGCTCTAGGCTTTGCCTGGCTCTAATTTTAATAACAAATGTATGTTCAAGTGAAAACTAGACACTCTGCTGGCATCAGGCAATTTATAGTTATAGACACAGATAATAATAGGACTAGAGTGGTTTTAAACTTTAACATGAGAGATAAAGATTAGATGTTATGGGGAGATAGTTTCCTCAGAGGGTGTTCAGGCACTGGAACAGGTTTCCCAGAGAAGATGTGGATTTCCCTGGAAATATTCAAGTCCAGGCTGTATGAGGCTCTGAGCAATCTGGCCTCGTGCAAAATGTCTCCGCCCATGGCCTGTTGAAACTGCATGATCTTTAGGGTCAATTCCAATCCAAACCATTCTATGATTCTAGGATTTTATGATAGTTACTGAATTTTGCCTTCATTTCCATAACAACAGCTTAGGGTGCAGCAAACAAAATTATAAATTGGATTCTGGTTCCAATTCTGCTTGTAGATCTCCCAAATATCCCTGTTTACTGGTATCTAGCCTCATTATTCAGTTACTAGAGGGGTTAACCAAAGCTTTCATTGGGCTTTCCTGACTTCTTACAGAGTCAATTAAAAAAAAAAAAAAAAAAACACACAAAAAACAAAACCATGATAAGGAAAAAAAACTATTGGAATTCTGACCCAAAATTCTAACTAGGCAAATAGAAAATTAGCTGTTTAAGAAGATGAGATATCTACAGGTTGCTGTTGAGTGAACTAGTGTCTAAATTTATAGCACTCTGGTTAGTCCTTGATTATTGTTTGTGTGCCTACTGTTTTAGACCAGAAAATTTAAAGTATATTCCTATTTAGTAAAAAGTGAAGACAGCCTTACAGGGTTCTATTAATAAATATTTAATATTATCTGCATTTAATAAATGAATATGCAGACATAGTATCTACCTTGCCCTATTTGAATTTATTCTGCCTCTTAGGATTAGACCAGAAGCCTCTGACCCCACGAGTCTTAAGAGAGGCCATGGTATTGTACCTGCAATCAGGAATGTGTGTGTTGAGTGCTCTTTGTTGCACTCAGAATACAGCTCCACTGCAAAAGATCATTTTCTGCTTGTAGAGCTGGTAAGCAAATCTGCTGGCACTGTCTCCTGAAGTAAATGCTTGAGTTTCATCAAACTTGAGATGAAGAAGATTCAGTTGACAGGGCACTGGCCTTAGACAGGACTGACAGAATTTGAGGTTCCAGATGATCACCTGAGCAGTGCTCCTCGCTCCAACTACCAACTCTGAAACAGGGCCAGAAACATGGGAAATGAACACAGCTAAGGTGTTAGGCCTGTGAGACACATGAGTCCTGCAGACAAGCTGGAGTGCCATGGGCCAAAAAATGTATGTGAATACATCCTTGGAGACAGGATCTGTCCTGAGCAAAGAGAACAAGACCAAGAACATGCAGAAGAGAAATGTCTCCCAGTGCAGCGCTTGTAAATGTCAGAGTCATGACAGGCACACTGCCGGTGCATGCAGTTGACATCATGCTACGGAAGGAAATAAAATGGCTTGCTCCAGATCTTATTACAGACTGGTAGATTCTGCTGCCCCTCTTGTCAAATGACTTGATTTCTTTGAGAGAAAAATCTCATTCATCCCCATGGGACTCAAATCACTTAGGGAGAACAACACGGAAAGTCACTTCTGTCAGTTCACTTGTATGTAAATAGTCATGGTTGCAAAATTGGTACCAAGAGTTATTTGGGACCACCAGGTTTCTTAGACGTCTCTGTGTATTACAGGCTCAAGGAAATATGTTTATTTTCTAAAAATAGGATGCATTTTTAGGTTTTCATTTTAATTTGCATTTTGCCCTCTAAGTATCTTCCCAGTTCTTCAACATCCCACATCTTGGCCCATTTTCAAATCACTGTTTAGTTAACAGGGCTAGGAGTAGAGAATTTGCTATACAAACTCATCCATTTCAAGGATGCTGGCAAGTAGCTCTAAAAGGTCAGAATACTTAGATTTTTCCTGTCTGGTAGCGGTCTAGCTGGGCTGAACCACCTCTAAAGCACCAACTGTGTCCTGTGCAAACATTTCTTTTCTGACAGTCCTTCCAAATGTCCTCTTCCCAATTTTATATTTTTTCCTGGATTATCGCCACCTTCTAATTTTGGGTCCCAGAGTTAGAGATTAAGGGAAAAGAGAAGGGTTACATCCACCTAAGTTGTGTTTGCCTTGTTGCTTCTCATCTGCCATTCCTGTATCCCTGAAAAGTACTCATCTCCACGTTCTCCTAGTGTGACCAAGCCACATCCTCACCTGGAATAGGGTAGCAGTGCTGCATTTGTGTAGTTGAGCAGCAACACTTATTCTAGTTAAAGCCTGAGCTCTCTCCAGAAGTGGAGAATTCATGTAAGTTGTTGAATTCAACTGGTTTTAGCCTTGCTGAATAAATATTGCTTTGGAATGTGAGACCACTAATCCTTGCTGTAATAAGAGGATTTCTGGAACCATCCTACCCTGCACATACTCCTGAGTGAATGTGATATGGTATACAGACCATACCAAAACTCATAAGTTAACCACAAATATTTACTGTGACTTAATTCCCCATCAGTTCTAGTCTTATATTTCAATGACGATTCTTTGTCCCTTGAAAAACTCTCTTCCTCCTGACTGCATTCCAAGGTAGGTGTGAGATAATTCACTATACCACCATTTAATTTATAACTTTGTCAGTCATTCAGTGAATCATGATTTTATTATTAAAGGAATGCAACCCACAAACAGATTTCCTCCTCTGTCCCCCACCCCGCAGTTCAGTTTGTTTGGTCCCAGACAAAGCCTTGGTATCACATTGCCCAACAGACAATTACAGACTGTGTTTCCAACATGGGCTTCTGGAACTGCATGCTCTGCCTGATTTTTTTTTTTTTTTTTTTGAAGGGGAAAGGTGGGAGGTTGGGGTGGTGGGCAGTTACCCTTCTGCCTCTTACTTCATGTTCCCTTCTCTCTTATTGTTCAAGTGGCTTCTCTGAGTATTTTTTTCTATTCTGGTGCTTGCAGCCTGAACGTGTAGAGGTATCCTGGAATTAAGTGTCTCAAACCTACCCCTGATCTGTGTTTTTGCTTTCAGTCATTGTTTATGCAGTAGTCAGAAGAGACAAACGGTGTGAGCACAATCAGCAAAAGCACACTGGAAATCGCTGCCTCCTCCTCTCCTCTTCCAGTCAAAAACAACAGTATTTGTAACCAGAGAAAGCCTTATGCAACACACAAGCATCCCAAGTATGGTAAATGACTTCCAATTGTTCCATGTGTCTACGTAATTCCTGGTCCCCCACTCCCCCACACATATTTTGTAATTTTTATTCAAACAATCACTTATTCCTGTTCTATTAGTGTCTGGATGTTTTGTGTGGACAGTGTCTAGCACTCTACAGATATTTTCTCTATCCTGAAAACTTTGCAGCCTGTTCAAGTATTTAAAAATAAGAACACATGATGAAATTAGGGATGGGATATATGAAAAGTCCCAAAGGGGAAGTAAATGTATTTTTTCTATATGTTTCCAATCAGCAAAAATGGGTGGGTTGCAGCACTGCAACAAGTTTCTGATGTTCAGTGTCTCCTGACTAATTAAGATCTTTCAAAAGGAAGATCCTCTTCCATTTGGAGCTTTGCTGAGAAGGTATAAATCATGACATTGCAGTGACTTTTTTCAAGAAGTTGGATGAATATTCAATCTTTCCAATCTGTCTTGAAGACCTCAAAGCACCTCTAGATGGACAACCCATTTTACAGGCTAAGATCTGGAGCCAGTTTTTACAAGAATTGACAGGTAATTTTGAAGTCCTTATTTGGGTCCTGAATAGGAGGCACTTGGATTTTGAGACAAACATTATTTAAGCATGTATTTTGGGACAGGTCTTCTCACCTCCCTGTTTAGAATTTTAAAAAACCCCAACCAGACAAGAAGCAATTACTCCTTCTATTGATTTTTAAAATCTTAGACTTGAATGCTTCTATTCTTAGTAAAATTAGATGTATATTAAAGTAGTGTCTATCTCCTTATTTCCATGTCCCCTGAATTTGTTCTTCACCCTCCCCCACTTTTGTCTAGGAAAAAACTCTAGAGAAAAATAATAAGGATAGACTTTTTAAATTTCCAACATAAGACAGTTTCTTGGAGATTTATTTATTTACCCATTCAGGTGACTGGACTGCTAGGGCTTCTCTTCTAAAACCTGAATTAGTTTTAAATAAATCCTGATGCTTTACACCACAGATGTGATGGCAGTATTACTGGGATATGTTTCAGGACCATGTGCTAAGATCTGTACGTTACTGCTTGGGATCAACCCTGTTGTTCCGTGTGCATTGCAGTCAAGTCATCAATTTAGTGTCATAAACATGTCTGTCAAAGCTTGGACTTCATGTAGAGTACTTAGGATATAGGAAGGAAAATGGTCATGGGTCACTGTGGAAAGGCAGGAAAAATAAAAACATGGTATGTGGAGTTGGCACATGGATTGAAGGAAAAAAGACTGGGATGTGGGACCTAGAGTTATGTTAACAACATAAGACTTTCAGCCTATACTTACAAGGAGAACAAAATAGATTACATACAAAAGTGTAAAGGAAAGTTGTCTGATGGTTGAGAAATCTTATTTTGCAAACCACTGACTGTCATTCAAGAAAGAATGGCTTATGACCTTATTCTGTCAAAAAATTCTTGAAGCAGAAGTTTACATGGGAGAGTCTGTAGAGCAGAGGAAGGAAAATCTTCAAGACCAGGATTAAGCTTTATGGCCCAAATAGGTGACAGTGGTGGACTCATCAGGCTGCCCTTTTGATAAGACTCTGAAAAGTCAGAGAATTGTCTGCAGTAATATCAGCACAAAGATTGAAAAACCTCACCAAGCCTGCAGATCCTAAAATGAGAAAATGCCAAAAGAAATAGAGATTTTATTTCCTCAGCTGTTATCATGAGATCACAATCCTGTTGAGCAATAAACCAATGGGGATGTCTAAAATGAGCTACAAATTAAGTGATCAGAGACAAACTTTTTTCTGTTGGGTTGGTGTGGGGTTTTTGGGGGTTTTTTTTTTGTTTGTTTTTTTTTTTTGTGTGTGTGTGTGTGTGTTTTTGTGGTTTTTGTGTTTTTTGTGGGTTTTTTGGTTGGTTTGTTTGTTTGTGTTTTGTGTTTTGTTTTTGCTGTTGTTTGTTTGTGTTTTTTATTTTATTTTGTTTTTTCTCTATTTTTTTTTTGAGTGACTAGTTGACCCTTGGTGTCATATCCCCATTTTGGGGTTTCTGGTGAGAGACACATCCACCGGGTCTGATTTTTTTTTCAGAATGTGTTAAATACTTCTACTCCTTCCACCAAAACCATATTTTGGGTTGTGTAAAAGTATCAGAAGTACTATAGGAATTTCTTCTTGAGTTAATATACAAACAGCAGTCTGAGGGCTCCAGCTCTTAAAAGTATAGAGAACCTTAAATGGATGGGCTGGGATAACTGGGACGGAAAGAGGGACATCTGCTGAGTTGTTGAAAAGACATATGCTCCTAGCACTTCCTTTGTCATGCATTTTGGAAATCTCTCTCTGAGTTTATTGCTAATATTTAATTTAAAACCAAATTTGGATTGTTGGCAAACTTGTAACTTGTAAATGGACACTTCTCCCCTTCTCCTTCCCAGTCTTGTCTGGGCAGTGCTTGCTCCTCCATTTCCTCCTCTGCTTGGTCCCAGCTCATGTACCCTGGGCTGTGCTGGAGAAAGGGGGATTTTACTCTGGCTTTGGCCTTATGTGAGAGGGCAGGGTTGGCAGGAGAGTGGGAAGTGGTGGTTTGCAAGTTGGTAACATCTTGCTCCTCCTGTTCTCCTTCAGGATAGTAATCATGTTTATATTGGATGGAAAACGTGACTTTATTTCTGTGTGTATGTTTGTGTATGAACACTTAATGACATTTCAAGGCATTCGACGAACGCTTAATTCCTTGGATTGGTTTTGTCAAATAGTAAAATGACTTGACATAAGTGTAAGTGAAAGCAGATGTGAAAATATGGACTTTTAGTAGTCATTCTGCTTCCCCCCCCCCCCACCTTTTTTGTCTTAACTCTGTTCATGCCAGAAATATATTAGATTTTGTTTCCTACTTCCTATCTGCAGAATAAAGCTGGAGGAGGAGGAGTTCTGAGGCAAAGAACCAAAGGGTATTCATTTTGCATTTTAATGTCTCCCTGTAAAATTTCCACCTTTTCTGAGTCAATTTTCCATTATGAAGGAAAGTTCCTTTCCCCTCATCCTGAACTCATCTGCTTTATTATGTAATCATTACTGTCCACAGTGGCTGTTTACTGCTATTGCTTAAATCTGAAATTGTAGGTTATGTGTTGGGCTCAGCTAAGAAAGAAGCCTACATTATGTTTTTACCTTGCTCCCCTGGCTAGACTAAGTGTTGGACGGAAGAAATTGTAAAGATGCAGAAATTAAATTGGGAAAGTGGCACATGGGCAAAAGATGGAAGAGTTTCTTCCCCCTGTTTTAAACTATAAACCACATAGTCTTTATGGCTGCTCCTTAGCCTGAAAGGAATAGGATAAAAGCATCAGTGGTGATCATAGAATCATTGAAAGGTTTCGGTTGGCACCATCCACTAGACTGGGTTGTTCAAAGCCCCATCCAACCAAGGCATTAAACACTTCCAGGAATATGGCATCCACAACTTCTCTGGGCAACCTGTTCTAGTGCCTCACAGTAAAGAATTTCTTCCTAATATCTAGTCTAAATTTATCCTTCTTTAGCTTGAAGCCATTACCCTTTTCCTATCTCTATGTACCTTTTTAGAAAGGGTCCCTGTCCAGCCTTCTTGCAGGCCCTCCTTTGTTACTGGAAGGCTGCTATAAGGTCTCCCAGAGCCTCCTCAATATCCACCTCAACTCTCTCAGCCTGTCAGAAGCAAAACTATTATAAGCATTATTATAAGAGCAAAAGTATTATCAGCTGCTTAAATGTCAGCAGTGGCTTTGTCACTGGAACAGCTCTTCCCAATGTGTCAAACCAGGCTGACTGGAAAAATTAAGGGCTTGGAGTAACAACAATGGCAGTTTAAAGTTAACATTGATTTTCTTGAATCTTCAGCCATGCCAGCATCATGGTATCATTGTTCACACTGTTTTGGGAAGAAATGAGACTTACAAAAACTGTTATCATCTTTGATTTTGTCATCTTTTGATGGGTTTGTGTGCTTTAGGAGAGTGAGATACTCTGTTCCAGTTTCAGTGGGATTCAAGCATAATACCCTGTCAAAATCCCAGCCTGCAGCTTTAACTGAGGTCTTTCAGTATCAAGATGCTTTTGTCTGTCTATCTTCCATCTGATTTTTGAGCTTTTTGACCATTGGTGGGAAAAGACATATATGACCAAGGGCACTGAAAGTCACTACATTGTTTATGGTGCCATAAATTACATGCAAATGGGTGGTCAGTTAATGAAAAAGCTGAGAGATGCATTGCATTACTTGCAGTACCAACAAAGAGGCCTCCAGCACAGAAAATGTGTGAAAAAATCCTGAACTTGTCCCATCCTAGATTCCAAAGTCAGCCCAATATCCACCAGAACTGAGGGTCAATGCTTTCAGCTGCCCATGAGATTGAGATTTGATGAGTCCTTCCTTCAAAGATGAGGTGACTGGTACATGTGTGAAGAGGATCCAAATAGGCTTTTTGAATTCTGAGCATTAGTTTTACTTCTTCATCTGGGGCAGGGTGGGCCTGGTTTCCAAGGGCACTGAGACAACAGGGCTCCAACTGCAGGCACCAGTAGTTATTGTTTTTAGAAAGTCTCCATTAATAAGCTGTGTTAGTAATACAATGCCAAGTTTAAAAGCAGCAAATATCTGAGGTGAGATCCTCATTTGAATTATGGGAGGTGAAATACACGGGCTGAACTGCTCAAAAATTAATGTGAGTACAAAAAAGCATCTGAATGTATTCAGAGTTTTAAAAAAAAGGGTTGGAGAAGGATGGCTGGCTTTGCCAGCCAAAAGAGGAACTGCCAGGAATATGTCAGGAGGATAATCTGACAAAAGAGTTCAGCAAAGGTATTATTCCTGCAGAAAAGTGATGAAGAGGAGAGTGTAACTTAAACATCCTGCTGCTTTAGCTTACACTTCTATGTGACAGGCGTACCTACCACTCCCAAAAAAACCACCCTTCTATTTCAAGCAGGACTTCTGGATGAAAAGATAATCTAGTATTAGACCAAACACATTGGAAACATCCATCTTTTGCTGCCCTATGAATCTTAGGGCTCCTCCAGGCTGCTGGCCAACCCAAAATAGGAGTGCTGAGGAGACATCCGTCTTTCTCTGTGCTGGACATCTGTTGTGTGTGGTGTCTTGAGTTCGCTCACATTAGCATGCACCTCTTTGCAATGCACTGCACAGCAGGAATGACCAGTTTGTGCCATGGAGATAGTGTAAGCTCCAGACAGCTGAAACCAAGAGTGTTCTTGGTAAGTATAACCCCATACTTAGTTTAGAATACTTATTTCAAGAAAGGAGATTTTCTTCTAATAAGTGTTTGTAACACCTTAGAAGAGCTAAATGCTTTATTAAATGATCACTTATTTTTTAAATCGGTAACAGTAATTTGTTAAATGATAGAAATCAAAATTTCTGAGGAACTGACTTTATTGCTGCTTATTCAGGCAAGTTTCACTATACTTTTCAATACCAGTAGTGTTAGAGAGACAGATCTTACTTTTCTTCAGGATACTGCAACAGGATGTAAGCACTTATGAAGTTAATAATTATGCTTACCTGTGTAACCACAAAGCATCTTGGGACTGGCTTAGAGAGACAAAAGTTTAAAGCCCATGTCTCCAATCTATCTTCCAAACACATCAGTAAAACCATCCACTTGTGAAACTCTGCATGATTCAGCTTGCAGCATTGCAATTTCTTCGCTGTGCACAAACTTATCAGATTTGTGTGGACAAAACAGAGATTTGCACAGTATTTATGGAAAGTTCATCTGTATGTTTTCTTTTTTACCATATCAAAATGTCAAGTATGTCCATCAGCTCTTCACATGTACACACTGTTCTAAGTTTTGAAAACATAATCAAGGGAGGCATGTAGTCATCAGCTCCATCAGGTTGTTTTGTCTTCTGTGGGCTTCTGTGTAGGGTAGACCTTAGGTAAGTTTTCTTCAGAGCATTTGTTAAACATGTAAAAGTCAAGTAAGCTACTCTGTTTCCTTCACTGGGTAGTTTGGTATCCTAGACTAAATGTGTAATGACAAACTGAATGTTGTCTCCTACTAGAGGGTAAAACAATGTTGGCCACAAATATTCTTGGTTCATATTCTTGGTTCTTTATTGAAGGTGGTAAGCTGAGAAGAAATTTATCCCACAGTTGAAGGAATCCTGCAAAGTCAAAACTCTCTGGATCAGGACTCAAGGCTAAGTGTGGTTTAGCTTGAGTGACAGTGGGGGAAAAAAGCAGTGAAATAAAACTCTAGGTAGGTCTTCTTATGATGATTTCATTTTTTTTCCTTGCAAATAACATGGATATATAATGGTATTAATACCAGCCCTCATTTCCAACATTTTACTATCAAGTCCTCTAAGCTGTCAGTTTTGGCCTGACTTTTGAAGCAAGATTTCAGAACTCCTTATGATATGTGTTTATGTTATTTCCATTTGTACCTGCTGGCCTGGAGACTTTCATCCCAGAATTACTCTCCACCCTAATCCTGCCCCGTACTTCCCTTTTCCAGGCCTTTCCATCTCTGTTACGCTATAAATCATGCTTCCATAGAGAGGGACATACTGTGGTTTCTCATTCTACTACTTGTCTCCCACTGTCTCCTCCTGTGAAGGCCTTAATTTGTGTCTCTTCCCTTCCATATCCATCCTCCCATTATTTGTTGGGAGACTGCTTTATAAGCTCTTTTGGAAAGATGGGACGGAAAGAGATGAGGGAGGGATACTGTTATTTCAGAAAGGATTAATGAATGTTGTCAGCCAAACCTTTGACCTTAGAGGGAGTGGTAGAAGCACAAAGCAGATGACGAAGGTTCTGTGTGTTCCCCATTACTGTTGTGCTTGGTTTTCCTTGGCTGGGAGCATCTGGAATAGTCTCTAACATTTTTAATTGAGTAAATGCAGCATTCCCAAGCTGTTGTGTGAGAGACAAGCAGACAGACAAACCTACAAAGAAATGCCATAAATTTGAGTGTGTGGGTTCACAAGATTGGTCAATTATTCACAACTAGAAAAATAAGGTTACATAAATGGTCAAGATTTTTTGGGGGTGACTAATTGTTTTAGATGTCTTATGCTTTGGATGATCCATTTAAAATACCTTAAAAGGGCTTGTGTTTTGGCAAAAAAGTTTCCATAATTTGAAAATTGAGAGTCCTTACAGATATGATGGGCAATAAGAAAACCCAAAGATTGTCAAAATCAGTTTTCATCTAAAAGTGTTGACAACAACGTTATGCACAGGGGCATTGTTTTCTGCTTTATATCAGTCTGTGAATCCTCTTCACATATTTGTATAAAGCTTTACAAATAAATGTTAACAGTATGTTTTATAAGGGACGTTGTATGTGAAAGCACTTTACTAGAAGCAGACAGTTGTAATGGTCTGAAAGGTTGGGAAAGGAGGCTTAGAAAGAGCTCATCTGTTAGGTCTTGAATACAGAGCTGTTTACTCCCCACATACAAAGTATTTTAAGAGGGAATGGGGCACTGCTGGTGTCTGAAGCATGGGAAAAGCTGGGTGGTGCAGGCCCTAGTAGGTCTTTTTTAGGGTGACTATAGAACAGGGGTTGCCTGGGGTAGGCAAGATTTCTGTGGACACAGCCACAAATTGGTCCCTTGCAGCACCCTGGGAAGAGGCTGAAGAAAAGCAGCCGAAAGGTCACACAATCCATCCAGCTAAACAGTCCTGGTGGGTGGCAGTCTGAAATAATTCCTGAGCTATTAATTAGGAAGATGCTCTTCTAGGTTCCGGCCGAAGTCATGAGACATGCCGAGGCAAGGAGCCAAAAGATCAAAAGGACACTAAATATTTTTTTAAACCATTCTGTGGAGAGAGAGAGGAGAGAGCTGTCCGGGTCTGGTTCACACAGGACGTGCTGATGGGGCTGGGCTTTGGTCTAGGATGTGAGGAAACAGAGTCTGCCTGGCTCTGGCTTTCACCTAAATATAACTGTGGAATTTTTCTTTTTTTAAATATTTTTTCTTTATCTTTTGCCTTAGCTTTACTGGTAGTATTTTTTGCTCTCAGTGTTAGGGTAGACCACTATTTTGATTTGAAAAGGCTGTGTGAATAGCTGTTACAAGCC
This sequence comes from Cisticola juncidis, assembly GCA_013400215.1. Lineage (NCBI taxonomy): Eukaryota > Metazoa > Chordata > Aves > Passeriformes > Cisticolidae > Cisticola > Cisticola juncidis. Next base: position 68,738 of record VXBR01007738.1, on the reverse strand, counting down.
TTTGAGAAGAAATATTGCAAGTGTTGATTCCAAGCAAATTCCAAGCAAGTTAGACACACATAAACTCACCACTTTTTACTTGAGACTCACCTTCAATAACATGGGAAATATTGAGTTAATCCAGGAAAAGACAAAGCAGTGATGCTCAACTCCAAAGAACAGGGAAGGATCTACATTGTTTATATGGAAACAAGGGCCAGGTCAAATCCATGTTTCATAAAACAAGTAGTTAATTAATAACATAACCCAGAGAGTCTTGCTTACCCCAGACTTCTCTTGCTCTTCTTGTTTCCATGAGTCCACTCTCTGTATCCTCTAATGTATGGTAAAGGTATGTGCTGCAACCTTTCCCACATGGACTCCACATGCCAGTTTTCACTCATCTCACACCCACCACTCTGTCATATTTGGCTGAAAATGAACAAAAAACTTGAAATTCATTGGGAGGAAACTGATATGAAAAAATGACTGTTTGACAATCTTGAATCCTTATTACCAAGGGAACTTTGCTAAACAAGGTAAGTTTGGGAAACTGAAAGCAGCATGGAATTCATTTTTGCAGCAGCATCCTGGTAGAAAGACACCAAAGCATCTAAAGTTGCCCTATGTAACAAGGATTTGTTTCTTTTTCTCCCCGCTACAAAACAAAAGGTAGGTCATGGATGTGGAAGTAGAAGCTGTTCACTTTTTGCAAGGAAAAAGAAAGCCAACATTTTGCAACACAAACAGGAAACATGACTGTAGGTCCTGATTGTACAAAATAATTTTTGTTCTGCTCTTCCCCTTGTGGTTGCACAAGGGAAACCTCCTTTTAGTGGAATGTTTTTCATAGGGTCCAAAAAGAGTTCAGTGGGGACTCTGTTGCAATTTTAAACTTGGAGCAGCTGCCATCCCTCCTAAATGACATCACTGATATTTTGATAGAGCATGTTCTCACAACTTTGGTGGAACTGACATAATCATATAATGTGCGAGTAATATTTTCTTTAACAGTCATATATTTCTTTTTTATATCATCACATTTTTTTCAAATGCCATTGCAGAAGGGAGAGGTCAGAACAATGGATTGCAGTATCCTCACCTAAAATTTTGGTGCCTGATTGTATATGCATTTATACAAATATTGAAGAAAATAACCCTTTATAGTAAAACATTATTGAAAGGTTCATTGACATCTTTTTCTCCATGCACTTTAAGTGGGAAACACAGAAAAAGACAAACCTGCCAATTATTTAATGACATTTCTGCTAGTTAAAAGGCACTTTTTTAAGGTACAGTAGAAACTAGTCTGTTTACACTTTTCAAAACCACTTGAAAGCCTTAGAAGTGCATGACTTCTTGTAAATATGATTCAGATAAATGAATTTTGAGCTGCTAAATTACTCTGAGATTTGGAAAATACCACTGGTTACTTTTTATAATGGGTAATGATATAATATTCCTATAATGAACCAAATCATCTGGGTTGGCATTCACTTTCAGTAAATGTAAACTTTTATTCAGATTCAAAGGAGTGACAAGGATCTTTCCCCTACAGCAGTCAAACATTTTTTTATGTTTCTCCTGGACATACTGGTATTGCACATCTAAGTGAAGCTGATTATATGTTTAATGAAGGATCTGTAGAACACCAGAAAGGAAAGGTCACAGTATCAAGCCATTTATTCCTCTCAGAATTGACAGATGTGAGAACAGTCCTCTTAACCTGAAATCTCATTTTGATAATTGATTTATCCACAACGTCTATCAGAAATATCCTACAATTTTTTTTTTTAATTGAATATAACCATCATTTTCTTCACATAACTAAAACCACAATTTGTGTTTGGTGTTTGAAGCTATCATATTATGATTTATTTCTTTAAGCAAGAAGTCTAAGTTCTGCTCCAGCAATTTTCTTCTACCTATGATGCTTAGCTGATAATATTTCCTTTATAAATTAATCATATTCTCCTATTGCTTCAGTTCTTATAAACATGAAATTTGTCAAACTCAAAGGTGGGTGTACACCCTTTATTGAATTGAGGGAGAGCTTGTTATAAACTTTCCATTCTCCATACAAATGCTGCCTTATAAGATGGCTGAGTGTGAGAAATTTATAGCAATCCTCTGCAAAATGATAAAATTTGGCACAATAAGGGGACTTTGTAGTTCCTGAGATACCAAAGAGGAGCAACCCTTCCTTTTCCACTACTTAAACTCCTGATAGCTGTGCATTTATAACATGTTAACGAAAACAGTCCCCTCCCACAGCAATAACAGATTGCAGAGTGTCTACCGAAGCTTAAAGGACAGCATTCAAAAAGTGACAAGGAAAAGACAACACATTTGGAATAATTTTGTTTCACAGGTGTGGACTTGAACACATGTTGCCTGTAGTTTCTAGGCATATGTACAGTAGCTTGTTATAAAGATTAAACTTGATCCTCATTGACAGCTATAAGACTGAAAAATATATTGCAGCAGTATAAATCTGTACAAATGCTGGAGATATAGCAATGGAAAAAAAGAAATCTTCCCACAACAGCCATGAGGAGGAAATATACATTTTAAAAGCTTCATCTTGAGGGCAAGGTCTTCATGGTGCTGTCACATGAGGCATTGATGGAAATTAGTGCCAACCTGGAATCACTTGGTGAGAGATACCATTTGACCTTCACGGAAACTGAAAGTCTAGATCACAGAATGGATGAAACTTTGTCAGCATGGGCTGGATAGTGGTAACAATGCAGCACATGTCCCCCAGAAAGCCCATCCTTCTGACCTAAGGTGAGATTACCATTTAGAGTTTCAGTGCAACCCAGAAAGCACAGATGACTCCTAAAAATTTGTATTCCTGTGTGCTGGGGCAGACAGAGAGCTTCCAATCTTGAATTTGTCTTGAGTTGAAATGTGTCCAAAGCACAAACTATCAGTGCAGATCATCAGGGTCATGCAGGGATTCTTTAGTGATTGTTGTTTTGCCAACTGAAGACCTTCATAAAGGTCTTGGGCAAGAAAAAGGGTTACAAGGCCAGAGCTCTGTCACTGACATTGATAACATAAGGCTTGACCTGCCATGGATTCCTTGCCTGCCTGGGGTTTAAAAGGGAAAAGTTACTCCATGACTCTTCTGTTTCATTGTTCTGTGGACTGTCTTCCTCTGCCTGGCATTGACGTGACAATATTCTTGGTGCTTGCGAAGACTAAGCCACTGTGTAATTTTTAGCAGAGTGACACATGCAGGTGTATCTGAGAGCAGACCTCGGTTTTCTGCATGCCGGCTTTGTTGACAAAGCAAGCCCAGCTCCTTAGAGTCTGGATTCTCAGTGCAAGTTAGGATGCCTTCTCCCACTGAAGGGGAAGGCTAGCCATTGCATGATAAAGGTCAAGTGACAGGAATACCTCTCCCACTTATTTATAGCTTTTTGGACTGTAATCTCCCAAATATGTGAAGGAGAACTTTTATCTCCCTGAATCTTTATGAAATGAAAAAAAATTCCTTGGCACCACTTCTGTCTTTTTCTCTGAACTTAAGTTTCTCATATGCATTTATACCCAACATCTGTTTGCTGCATCTGATTGTGAGCACACACTGGATGCCTCATTATGGATAGATTGTAAACTCTCTGTACATAAATTAATCATTTTACCAGTCTGGCTGTGCTGTCAACTTGTTATGTTGGTGGCCTTTGAGATTTTATTGCATACTCTGTTGATGAGACAGATTTGAATTAGAAATTATAAGATGCAGAGCCAAGGGGAGGGACAAAGTATGTTTAAAGAGGCTATTTCCAAGTTTTCCAGGAGAGAGGACAAGAAGAGCAGGTGACCAGAACCTCTTTTGTCTCTGGCGGCAGTGAACAGAAAGTATTTTGAAGAGGAGATAAGTAGAGTGAAGTGTTTCCTTACATCCCTCTTGCTTCTGGCAAATTTTAGGAATGAGCTGAAAAATGTTCCTAAACCATTGTATTTAATAGCTAACGACTTTTGGTTAAGGAAATGTGATCCTCCCTTTGGTCAGTAATATGTGCTGAATAGTGTCTTCAGATCCCTGCCAGCCATGTCTTCCATGAACCTTTGAAGATCTGTGGAAATTTGTTTGGCTTATTCTTCAGTTTCTCGTTTTTCAGATCCACAGAGCTGCTCCAGCTGAGGCCATCTAAGGATGTGACCTTTGGATTTATGTCTGCCTTAGTGTGCTCTCTTCCATGGCTGTGGTAGCATTTTGCCACTCTCCTCACTATGAATAGTTGTGTAATATAAAGAATCTGTCTGTCTGACCGGCAAAATAAAAAGAAGCAGGAAGGGAAGACTGTTTCTTCTTTCTGCATGGCCTTTGGGACTGAAAAGGCTTTTCATTAGTTGTTAGGTGTGTGTATATATATGTCTGTATATTTGAGGAATAATTTTCCAAAATTTTACAGTCTCATAAACACGCTGGGTTTCATCTTTTAAAAGCATGGCCTTGGTACATGATAGGAAAAAAAGAGCTTTTGTTCTGAAAGAGTTTTCTCAGTCATAAACCATGCATTTAGCTACTGAACATGCCCACATTTTGTTACTGTTTTCTCTCCAAGTATACAATACAGTGTCAGATTAGACATTCTACAGTGTATTACAAGTCTTCCTTTTAGTTTCACATAAACAAAACGGATAAATATTGTCAATCAGAGTTACTATTTTTTAACTGCATATGGTGAAGCTGTGGTCATGAGCAGTGTAAGCCCAGGCAGTTTTTGTAGCAAACTTTGCTGACACTAAAGGGTTTGTAATTTTCTTGTTAATTTCTTTGAACTATAGAAGGAACATGCTGCAATGCTTTATTCCTGATGACAGAATATACAAGTCCATGTGCCTGAGTTTTGGCTCAGAATTGTCCAGATAGATGTTTGTCGTTTTCTCATGTGCTATTGATGATTCAAGGGTTAGATAAATTTACTGTAGTGGGAGGTATTGGCAGAAGTAATACTTGCATAAACATGTTCCTTTTAGTTTTTTTAAAAAAAACCTACCACTAAATCACTTTGCTCCCAGTTGCACACACCCAGAGGTTCTTTCTCATCCTCTGGGACAAGATTTGGTAAGTCCTTTCTGGTCATGATTTGCTTTCAGAGGATAATTTAAAGTGTAGATAATTGTTGTATTTTGTTAAGAAATGGGCTAGCAAACCAAATTAAACAGTATATTTTCATCCTGCTCTTTGGTGTCAAGGAGTGTAGTAGAGGTATACAGCAATATTTGCTTTGGTCATCTTTGTTAAGGTGGTCAATAGATCGCTTATACGTAGCTGGTATGTGGTGTATGTCCATGTGCATCCTTGCAAAGTTGGTAAACCCACATGTAGTGGTTCTCTTTTATTGATACTAAGGCTACTGAATAATTTCCAAATGTAGTTCCCTGCCGGGGAGTTTTTATGCAGTACAACACAAAAACCTTTACTGTAGTATTTTTTTGTTGTTGTTGTTTGTTTTCAATTTAGTTGCCCACTGATTTAGAAACTTCCTTTTCTGAATTGTGCTTAACGGTGTTACCATAGCATCAAGTTTTCATGGCAGAGACAGAACAACTGTTCAATGCAGCATTTGTTATTGGCCCCCAAATTCAGATCCAGCTTGAACGTAAAATGAAAACTTATCGTGCCTTTTGCCATCTGGGAATGACCTTGTAGATCACTTGCTGAATTTTTTTATTCAGTGAATTCTTGTACCTTCTTTTATGTACTACCATGAAAATCTTTGTAGGCCCACATGGTAATGGTTTTTCATAAAAGAGAAATGTTCAGTTGGCCATTTACATAAGTTTTTAGTTTGTGTTGTTTTGACAAAAATAAAAGATACTAACTAGAGCTCCCAAACACAGAGCTAGAAACAAAATTTTAAGAACTATTTAAAATAAGTACATGTAATTGCTACTTTGTATAGTTCTAGGTGTCTGCAGAGGAACATGAAGTTAGTGTTGTGCAGGTACTTGGATATTTAACTATGTAGATATGTATGTGTATATTTACATGCATGTACAACACCTGATATATGACATGAAGGCACATACAAAATATGAGAAAATAGCCATGCTTTGATTGAACCCAAGCTATGTTTTTACAGTCTCCTGCTGGAAAGGAAATATCATTAGTGGTGTCCTGGGAACATGCTCGCCTCTTTCTTCAATACATCTTTATCAATCTTTACATGATTCAATAGATCTGGAGGCTCATCACAGGATGCATCAGAAAATTGCAGTGTTGAAGTTAGGGTTCTTTGGGGTAATAGCCACTGTCAGCCAAAGCAGCAATCCCAAAGAATCAGCAAGAATTACTTGGTATTTCTCAGCATAGGGTGTTCTTTTCCCTTAGGCTCGATGATTATATTTGGGGAAAGTTTGAATTGAAAGGCATTATTTTATTGGATTGACTTCAAGAAGTATTATACAATGAGGCAGACAGCTTTCTTGGTATGACTTTGGAGTGTGTTTTTTCCAGCTATGAAATGTGGTGTTATCTACAGTGCAGAAAGGTTTTGTTTGACAGTTCTGGTAATCCCTTATGAACATCACCAGTCCACAATTTTGATTTTGCTCTTTAAGTTTTTTTTCCCCGCATCTGGCCACACATTCATATATGCTCTATATGTATACACAATCAAACTGTTCTGTTATAGTGCCATGACTTATGAAAAAAAACTTCAGGAAGAAACTGTAAGCAAAGATTATTTGGAGAAGCAGTGGATGGCACTGTTGGATTATAATTATAAGGCAATAAAACACACAAATGATAAATTGCAATTTTTTTTGAAAATACATGAGCTACATGTAATGTAATATAATTCCTCGAAAGGTATGAACTGAGGCTAAACCTCAATAGGACGTGATATTCAGGTGAGCGTCCTTGCTCTATGGTGTATTATACAAATCATTGGGATCAACCAATGGGAGACCAATCCAATTTGAATTCCAACATATTGTGTGTCTCCCTCTTCCCAGAACTGCTGCTTATAGAGAACACTTTTTTTGTCAAGGGCTCAAGTTCCTGAGGGGGAAGGAGGACTCTGGTGGCAGAAAGAAGCTGGGTTAGAATGCTGGAGCAGAACTATTGCTTCAGTCTGTTTAGATGGGCTCACATTTGCCATCAGGAGTTGAGAGGTCCTGGAAGGCACCAGCAGCCTGCAGATATTTCATGTAGAAACAAAGGCATCTATTCCCATGTGGCACAACAAACTATGTACATCTTGAATCACACTGATCTTGACCTATGCTAAGAAAAGTATAAACCTTGAAATGATTTTGTGCTGATAGTGTGTACCAAGTTGAATTTTATCCTGCTCTAATATTCCTTTCTTGGGATACTTACTGTTCTCTGCTTTACTTGGTATGGGTTGTGAAGGAACACTTGTAACATGGTGAGCCTGGTTTTTCCCTTGTTTTGAAAAATTTATTCCCTTTTTTACTGCACTGCTTCCAAGACTAGATTTGTAGAGCTATCGATTATGAGGAACAAACATTTTCAAGTGTTTGTTCCACTGCAGTGATCAAAATATCTCCAATTATTAATGACCACAACCAAACTGAAAAAGAAAGCAACAGCAGAAATAGGTGAGCTTATGTTAAACCACAGCCTGATGAAAAATCTCAGACTTTTTCTTTGCAGTCATGCAGATTTTACGGGTTTTTTTCCTGCACCTTCTCAGGTGCAGGTTCCTCCTTCACCTGTTATGCTTGGTTGTGTTTCTATATAATGTCACTGTTTCTATGTTGTGTCAATCTCTGGACACTGCCTGTTCACTTCTACTTTATACCACGTGCTTTTCTGGAACAGAAAATGCCTCTCCACTACCTTTACGATTGCCAAATTGTGCAAAAGGGTGATACAGGCTGGGGGCCAGAGAGACATCCTTAGAGGTGATTTCTCTCATCTTTTGTGGCATGCCAGGACACACAGGTGTGTAGAGGAAGCTGTTTAACTTGCAGCATACAGTATTCAAACCTTAAGTGTTTTTATGTCAGAGTCAGGCTGTCCTACTCACTGTGCTTTGAAAAGGGAAAGCTAGTTCCTAAAGCCACCCAAGAAATGGAGAGAAATAAAGGAGGTTTAAAATAAAATATAATGTGGTAGCCAGGAGGAATATACCTGTTGAATCAGCCTTCAACGGAAGCAGGTGTTTTCAGCCGACTGCTCGGAAAAGGGAAGAAATCTAGAAGTCCTGAAGAGGTGGAGAGTGGCAGGGAGCAGGCAGTGAGAGTAGCGGCTGAGACGATGGGGTGGAAGCTTGTGGGATCAGTGACTGCACCTTCCCCTTAGCTGCTGCCCTTACCCCAGGTGTGGTGCTTGCCCCTGGCATTGCCAAGATGGGAACCCATGCCATATGCCTTATGGAGGAAGGGAGGGGCAACAACAGAACCAGATGGGAGGGAGGGTGGAGAAGGTTTTAAACAAATACAAAATACTGGAGTTTCNGAAGGAAGAGAAAAGGAAAGAAAGGGGTAGAGTAGAGATATGAGGAGAGGTGGGAGAGGTGAAGGGGAGATCGGGGCAGTGCTCTCTCCTTTAACTCAGTGTACCATTTGAAATGGCTATATATAGTTAAGAAGTGCTAACATATGGCACTCATATAGCATATGGCACTCAAAATAGTTAAGAAATATACTTGTCTTGCAGCCAAATGCTGCTTTCATTTGCATGGGTGTAAGTGAGGATAGGATTTATTTCACACAAGAATGTTTCTCAGATTCCTCTGACTGTTAAATAAAGGAGGGAGCTTCCCTTCTATTTTATCTTGAACCTTCTTTCATCTGTGTGCAGGAACTGGATCCCAGGGCAGAGCAAGATATGTGTACCAAAAAGGTTCCCCCCGACAACTTCCCAATTGTTCCCAATCTCTCTCAGGCTTTGAGTTCATCAAGGTTTTTGCTGAGGGTTCACAGAAGTCACTGGAGAGACTTACAGTCATTTCAACAGCCATTTATTAGGCTCACAGTATCCACAAACTTGAGACAGTTTTATAGGTTTTATTTTCATTTTCTTGGTTGAACTTTGTCAAAATGCTTTTTTTCTTTATTTGGAGATTAAAGAATATGCTCAAAGCCAATACTGCCAAAAGACATCTTGCTCCTTTTCTTGGAAAGTCTATGAATCTGTGAATTAAATGAGAGTGGAAAATCCTGATTTCTGTTTCTCATTTTGTCCCTGACTGGCCTTAGTAATCACTTGCATCTGCAGAACAGTTCTTAAATTTCTTGTTGCTTAGTTGTAGTTAGAATTGGAGGTGCTATTTGAAATGGGAGATGAACTATGAGGGATGTAGCATACATATGTGGAAAAAGAGTAGTCTCTGTTCTTTAGAAGTTTATAATACAAATAGACAAGAGACAACAGGGAGTGAAGGGAAGGATTATCATCCCAAGTGAAAGGCTGATTTTTTTCTGTATGGATGAAGCACTTACACACTGCTACTTAAAGATGTCCTTCCACTGGAATCTGAATACTTACTAAAAACATGCAACATTTTGCACCAATAAATGAGAAAATAATATTTATCCTATCTAAGGAAGGGGGGTTGTTTTTCTGCTGTTGTTTTTTATCGAATGATGAGACCCCAGGAGTCCTCAGCTACTGCTCTCCTGTTCAACATCATAGTCAAAATAAGAATTACAGCTCACATATTAGGTCTCCTGATCCTGAGTCCTGAGCTGCGTGGTTTTAGACCACAGGGGCTTCTTTAGTCTACCTGATTAACTTTTCTTTGCTCAGTCAGACAAGGCAATGGTTATTTTTTGCCTGATTCTCAGTCCTGACTCCTGCTGTTCTACAGGGGTTAGTTGAGGCTATCTTTCAAAACATGCTCATTACTTAAGGGTTTAGTTGAGGCTATCCTTTAAAACATACTCATTACTTCCATCTCTCAATAAAAGGAACAGTTTAAGCAGGCTTAAAAATGAAGAAGAAATGCTAATGTGAGACATCATACTCAGTTGTGCCAATTTCATGCTTGGCACTGATGATGAATTCATGTACTAATAATTGCACAGGGACATTGGTGAGATATGATTAGGAATAGGTTGCAGGAGGGAACCTAATTTGCCCAGCTTGAATTTTTTGTGTGACTTCCCAGACTCATGTTTCAAGAAGAAGAAGAAGAAGAAGAAGAAGGAGAAGAAGAAGAAGAAGCAACCCTACTCGTTCAACTAGCCAGTGGAGTTCTTAAAGTGCTATTCTCAGTGCAATGTAATTTGATTTACAAGCTCAGCTTTAGGCATTGTTTTGCACTGTTGTGTAAAACCTAGGTCTGGTCCTTTCAAAATAAATGGACACATGAAAAAGTGTTCCAATAATAATGGAGGTGTCAGGAAAATAATGTCTCCTTTCTAATACATTTTCCCGCACAAAAGTATGCCATGAGAAAAAGTTGAGGGTCTGTGTTCCTGTTTCACGACAGTCTTGGTTGTAAACAACTGAAATTACAGTCTTCATTTCCCTCTTGTACTAGGTTTAAACACACTATAAACAAGTAACAATGTGTATTACACATCCTATCATTTTGGATGAGCTGAATGAAGAATGCTATGGTAAATCCATAACTGAAAGCATATTTAGTTTGGTACTGCACTCTTATAAACCGTCAGGACAATTGCCTTAGTGAAAGCCATCCCTTCAGATTCATAAATCAAACACAACAGCCTGAAACATGAGCACTCCATGTATTATCTCCCCCAGATCTACCATATCTTGTGAGAGTTCTGAATTTTATTGAGGTCTACTATCCTTTCAGAGTATGTGAAAGGGTATTCTTACCTCTATAGGACAGCAATGTATCATACAACCCAATTAGATTTATATCACCATCACTCCCTATCATTCTACTCCTAAACTTTCAGTGCTTCCTCCGCCTGCACATCCTTCATTACCTTTGTAGTTTTCACGGAGATTTCCAGAGTGTGAGCCTACACACCACGAGCTGACCTGAAGAGCCATGCCATACAAAGCACTTAGTGATGTGTGGGTTAGTCATCGGCCTAACTAAAAGTTACACTTACGCCAATTGCTTGCAGATACCCCAAGATGCTCTTTTGCTTACTGTAATTTCTCATTTAGAGCTCTTAGTCATTTCTTAGTCAGACCACCCCCAAGGGAAAAACTCTCACACAGATTTCTCATCTTTTTATATTTTTCTTCCTTTTTGTGTGTGTGGTTTTTGTTTTTTGTCGTTGTTTTTTTTTAATGGAACTTCCAGAGTAAGCAGATTTCATGAATGCACCTTGCAGCTTTGCATTAGTCAGAATGCTCTATTAAGACATGTCATGTTCCTTGCTCTCTCTAGCCTTGGAGCAAGTGGGGAGGGCTAAAGCATCTATTTTCAGTGTCAGCTTCTAGACAAAGAAAATGAACATTATTGAATTCCTCTACTATGGAATTAAAAATGAATCTTTTGTTTATGAAAATCCTTAGAGAAAAGAGATGAAAATGAATCTGTGATTAACAACTGATTGCCTCTTTTTTCCATTGACTACTTTATTTTAAAGCAGCTATTTCAACAACATCAACTTGCTTTCACTTCAAGACATACAGATCATCAAGCTTTCAGTGTCGTTTCCCCCCCAGTACACAGACTGGTTTTGCTGCAGATCACCCTTCCCTTGCTCTGTTCTCAGCTTTGCTACAGCTGGTGCCCTGCTTGCCTCTCTCTGTGACACAGCCAGGCACAAATAGATCTGTCACCGGATCATTACTGCCTTCTCCATCACCACTGCCTGTCTCCCCTTACAGTCTTCCTCCTCTGAGTCTGTTGTATCAATTATATTAAAGAAACTGTAAATAAACATGTGCCCACTCCAGAGCCTTAAACCTACACCACAGGGAGACTTCCTTTCAAGAAGAGGAAAGAATCTGAATAGCCTCTCCTATGAATATCCCACAGGCTTTATGTAAGTTTTCTAAAATTAAATTCATCCGTGTTATGTCTATTCCTTTCCAATGTTTTCCTGATCACATGATGCGATTCTTCCAGTGAAGACAACTGGTTTATGTTCCCTTGTGAGCAAAGTGGAAACTTGTTAATGAAAATGTCATCACAGCAAATGCTTTTAATTCTCTCAGAACCGCAGGCAGCAGTATGTATAGCATTCACTTGCCAGTTGCCTGTATGCCTGTCCATTGCAGCTACTGCTAGCTCTGGGGCAACTGTGTGGTTCTCTGTGTACAGATGCTAGCAGAAGTTTTGGCTTTTCAAGGAAGTGTTTGTATTTTGTTGGCTAAATTTTAACCTGAAGGAAACTGTTTTTGAAATGGTACCCAGCCAAAAACCGTGTCTGCTCCTGATACCTGAGAGTACCTCCTTGCATTTCCACAGGTGATATATAAAATAGAACATCTTAATTAGCAGTGCTTGTCTGTGTACACATTCCACTGAAATTATGTAAGTACTTAGATATATTCCTACTCTTAAGCATTTGGGTCTACACAGCATACTTACAAATATCTGTCTGACTCATCTGTGGGCCTGAAGCACTGTTCATCAGAACTTAAGCACCCAACTAGGACAAAGCCACCCTTATCTCAATCCCAGCAGCAGAGGAGATGGATTATTGTGTGAAAGGTAGACACCGAGGTTGTCACAAGAGCAGCATACATGCGTAATTCCACAGCATGTATAGATGCCATATCTACCTGGTTTGGTATGCCTGCTCATTTGTGCATCTACCCATGTAACTTCTCTTCAGACAGAAATCTGCTGGCCATAACACAGTGCTTTGACTGGCCTGGGAACAGAAAGAGAGAAGAAAAGTTAGAGGGTTGTTTACAAAAAAGACCCCACCCAAACCAAAGAAAAACCAAAAAAACCACATACACAAAACAAACAAACAACACAAAACAAACACAAACAAACAAACAAAAACCCATGTATAGCTCTAAGCAGTAAATGGAAGTACTATACCAATATTTTTGTGCTCAGTAGGTTGTTGAATGTACAACTGTCAGATTTTCACCTCATCATTTAGGTTTTCTGCTGCTCAAATCTTTTCCCAAGGCATGTACCTTGTATTTACCACCAGATTAACCCTCATCCTCCTGGTATGATATGCTGGCTGTTATCTGGCAAACACAGTTTGAGTTGCCTTTTTCAATAATTCACACCTCATTTTATACCCTCATATAGTTTGGTACCTTTTCAGTCCAGCTACTATTTTTAGTAGAAAATGTTTTCCCTTATGGAGCCAAGGAGATGTGAAGCAACACTATTTGATAAAAAATCCATCTGTCTTTTTTTCCCCTCCTGAATTTAAGCAACATTTTTCATGTGCCTTAATATAATCTCCCTACACACATATTCCTCCCTGTCACCATTCTCCTGATAACTCACATAATCAGTGTCTTAGAAAACCTGTTAAGATACAGAGCAACACTGGTTCTGTGAAGGTGAACAAAGGGCTTCAACACAGTCAGAGAAACTGGCAAAACCAACTTCAGTGGGTTGACCAAAGCTATGTATTTTGTATTGCATGGGAGGGAGCCTGACAGCACTAGCTACACAGGATTGCAATTAAAACATCTTTTATTCTTTTTGTGTTCAGGTGGTTGTTTGGCAGCTGCAGCAGCAGTCCAGTTTAGTTCTGTATTACTCACCAAGGACATGGACCTGAAAGGATTGTTCCAAAGTAAATGTTATGCCATATCCTTAAGTTAAGGATAGAGAAGTGCATTAACTACTGAAGTGCTGCTGGAAGTGTTTTAAGTACTTTTCATTACTATGCTCAAGATCTTTAGTGGCTGAAAAAGTTGGTTTTGGGTTTTGGGTGGTGGAGGTTTTTTGTGTTTTGTGTTTTTGTTTGTTTGTTTGTTTGTTTTTTAGACTGCTTTTATTTTATCAACCCTACCTGTTGTTTTGGAAGGACGACACAAGTTTATGTATAGGTAAAAATGTTAACAGGATTGTGGACACTAAATGCCATACTTACAAATTGTTTTGCCCTTTTGACTGGATTAAGACCTAAGACAAATGTACTGTTGGCATATGGCAGATAGAAGAGAAAATCTCTATATGCAGATTAATTTACTGATTAATTTAATTACTATGTACACTACCAAGAGCAATCTGAGCACAATAATAGCAGGAAAATTAGTTAGATCAAATATGTAGGAAAAATATACAAAAGGAAAAATTGCTCTATATAGTTTAAAAGTCTCCAAAATCCCACATTTGAGCTGAGATGTTTGTTTTCAAAACTAGAGAGATTCAGTTCTTAGTATAACATGTTTAATGAGCAAATTTTGACTGCTTCTTCTCTGGACTATCTGAGCACCTTCCAGACAATAACAGGTCAATCTCAACTATCTTTGAGAAATTTTAAAAACACCTTTTTTTTTCTGTATATCATCAGAGATGTCTTAATCCTCAGACCTGAAAGGATTTAACTGTGCTCCTGAGTGCTATGATCTAAAACCATCAAGGGACCCCTAATATTTAGGCATCTTGGTATTATTGATTCAGCCTAGAGTTAGTAGTCAAGGATGTATGCTCTGCTAGTGAGACAATCCTCAAAGTTGGATTCACAACAGCTATCCTTAGTGATACAGCAATAAATTAAAAGAAACTAATTTATGTGTTTTGTGACTGGAAGTGGGCTGATATTCATATATGAGGGGAGTTGGTAAGCTTAGTTTGCATGCATTTATTCCTAGGTAAAAGTGCAGCTGGACACTAACTGACTGAGGATAATGTGAATTCTCCCTCTTCAGGTTTTAATTAGGGGCTTTATTTCTGGTTTGTAATAAGGTATCTCCTTCTCTTTGGTTTTGAAGACATCTCAAGGTCTTTTGGTGTAGGATACTGGCAAAGATCAGAATACAGCCTCCTATGAATGTATGGAGTATCCATTCCTTTATCAAGGTTGAAAGTTAAGTTTGGTCTTCCCTATACCCACTAGTTTCTGGTCCCCAAAGGACAGTACCAGCAGGAAGAGTATTTTGAGAAATAAGGGAGTAGTCCAAGGCAGGACTCAGCCTTGTGAGTAAAGAACCTACATCATGTGAAGTTGGAAAAATTTTAAAAACTGTTCCCATTCTTTAGCATTTCCCACTGATCAGCATACTGGTAGCTTTTGCTGGCTATGGCTAGACGTCTTCCCAGCACTGACCTCCCCAAAGTGAACAACAGACCTTTAAATTTAAAAAAAAAAAAATCAACTGACCAAAACCAAAAAATCAACCCAAAATCTGATTGAACCAAAAGGTGGGGTTTTTTTTAAATTAGAAAGAGAATAAAGTAGTGATATCAGAAAATAAATTTTTAAAAGTTTATGCACCTCTCCTCTGAACAATGTCTCACCAGGTTGGTTGTAGCCTCTAGCCAACATGGAGATTTTCCTAGTAGCAGCAAGTGTTTAGCTGGTCACAAGAAGGTGCTTCTTCACCCCGTGACCCCTGTCTATCTCTTTCATCCTAGAGAACCATGTCATTTGAGAGCTTCTTACTTGCTAATGCACATTGCAGGCTCAGTAGCTGTCCAGGTAGGCCTTTACACAACCCTTCATAAAGGCAAATGTAACAAATAGCTGTCACAGCTAATTTTTATGTCCTTTTTTCTTACCACATGGGTTAGGATAAATTCCACCCTGAAGAAGTCTCTCCATCCATAAAATAGGAAGTTTGGGCAACTAATTGAGAGCTGCAGTTGGACTGGATCGTGAGGTGCCTAAAATTAGGCTTCAGCTGTGCTCAGCACAAGGTTATGCCCTTAGAGCTGGGGGGCTAACCTAGAGAAAACTGGGAACATGACATTTCTGGTTTTCGTAAGACCAAGAAGAGATTTTCCACAGGCAACTTGCCCTCCATTTCGAATTCAGCTTAGATACAAGAATTATTTTTATTGGAGAAGGTTACTAAAAACAGATGTGCTTTGAAACATCTAAAAACAACAACTACATAAAAGAAATACAAGCATCAAAATGTAAGAAAAGTTGCAGAACTTTCACTAAGCTGTCAGAGGAAAAGAGGTTAAAGGATGGTAGGAGAGAGCAGGCTAACAGGAACTTGATTTTTCTCAAGTGTAGGTATATTGAAAACTTGTATACCATAATTCTGATAGCACTTGTGCATTCAGTTTTGAAGGACAGCAAACTCAGTTTAGAATAACTGCTTGTAAGAAAATCTTTAGGTTCTTCTAAAAAGTTCAGCTATAACTAGGATATTTGATAGAACATATTTGGGCTAGCTGAAAAATGCTAGGCCTTTCTCATGAGAAGCTGCCCCCATTCTCTGTCTCATTTGATGGTGTCTAGTGCCTTTTCTTTTCCTTTTTGTGTGAGCAGAGTTAAAGCAAAGATGTGTGTGTGGAAGCAGGACAGGAGGAAGGGCTCCTGCTTCAAAGAGAAAGGAAGTGTCTCTGTGATGTGAAGTACAAGAGAGGGTCTAATCCCACTAATTATAACCATATTCCTAGTTCTGAGGTTAACATTACAATTTTTACTGCTGTCTCTGTGACTACTGCCCTCTGCAAGGGTCAGTGCAAAGACAGGCACGAGTTGGGTCAGAGCTGTGGTGGTCCATGCAGACAACATGCTGCTGAGGGCCCTGGGTTTCCTGTGTTATGTTCTTCAGCCACCCAGCCGTGGCAGGGTGTTAAATGGGAAGTTAGAATGTGGGTGTGTAGTTGGCAGCCTAAGGAAGGATTTTAATGAGAAAGAGTTCTGTTCCTCCTTCTCTTCCTCTCATTTTTCCCTTTTTAGAAGGAAATTATAGGCACCTTCATTAGGGGGCATCTGGGAAAAAAAGTTTCTTCATTTATCAGAGTCATTGCTACTTCTCCAGTGTTTTTTCTTATCATGTAGTCAAGCTATACCCTTGCTGGATTTTCAGCAACTCAGGAGTGCTTCTGCAGTTGTGCCACTCCAGGGGTAAGGCCATCAGCCACCATCAGCTAAACCCTATCTCTCCTTCAGATTGCAACACTACTTTTAAACTCACAATCACGTTCCTTCTTCCGTCCTTTCTCCCCACGGAAACATTCCATAGGTGGGAAAGCTGCCATGAATTGCCCCCCCAGGATCTTGTATCTCCTGTTTTAAGCCAGCATGCTCTAGGAGCTCTGGCATTTCCAGACATTCCCTTGTGGCAGTAAATGGTACTTTACACTGTAGCTCAGGAAGCTTTCTTTTTTTCTGAGTAGCTGAGAGTGTTATTGATAAGACTCAGTCCTCTAATATTGCAGGACCATCTGTTATTGGAAGAGGAGAATACTTTGCATTTTTGGAGATAATTTGTTCTATGAGAAAAGGCAGCTACTGAAGTGCATTGATGGCTCAGTCTTGGAAAAGTGACATTAATAATAAACTCTGTTACAACATTGAATATTAAATGGAGTTAAATGCTATTATAGTGAGAGTCACAATGACAAGGTCCAGAACTAAGTAGGCAGGGGTCACTTTTTTTTTTTTTTTTTTTTTTTTGTGAGTTTTCCAGGAGCAAAAGGTCATTTGAGAACATGTATTTAGTGGATTAGAGAAGCCTCTTAGGCATCAGTCCTGGGACTCACAACATTTTTGAGGTGGTGTCAAAGTGTTGCCAGTTGACACACTGCTGTGATTGATTTCTTTATTTTTCCATCCACAGGGAGGGGTATGAAGGTCTGAACTACGTCTGTGAGGTGCTCTTAGAAAGCTTGCACTACCTGCTCTTCAGTGAAACTGGCTTTGGACAGAGCTGTGCTTTTCATTCAAGCCCTGAAGTTGCCAAAAACTGTCAAATGAAGTGGGGAAAAACTGGTAGAGTTGGTAAATGTTTAACTACAAAGGCAGCTCTTCTTTTCCTACAGATGCTTGTGCAGTGTTTAAGCTTTCTGTCAATTCCAGTCACTGATGGAAAAAGCCCACCCCAAAGAACTACACAGAGGGAGGTGCTGAATTGAGGGAGGAGCTGGCAAGTTAAGCAAGAATGGCAAGGAAAGATGACTTATCCAAGTGAATTTGGTTTTGAATCAAAAGAGGAACTAAGGCTCCCAGTCTCTTAAAGGGCTATATTTGTTAAACCAGCAATTTCCAAATGCGGCCACCAGGGACTCTGTGTGCAACCACCGTGTAAAAGCTCACTTTTTATAACTCTGTTGTGTGTCTGGCAACCATGACCACTGTGAATTTGCTGTGGCTACATGTGTGACCACAAGCACAAATTAATCTGAGAGCTCTTGAGTCAAAGGCTGTTTTCCTGCCACTCTCCTTTGGAACTGTTGTAGGCTATCATGTGCTGGTGTGATCAAAGGTACTTTAAAACACTACTGCTAAACAGTTTTTGAAAGTTCAAAATTACATTGTAACAGACCATATTGTAGCCTGATCTATTGTCACGTTTAGGGTTATACTTGGAAATTGCCTGCAGTAACAGGTGGTTAAAGCCAATATTGTTGGGACTCACTTTTAGCTGTTGTTCCTAAAGCTTTCTGTTTAAATAGCTGGCAGGAGAGGTTTTTCTGTGAGTAAATGGAGCATTTATGCATGCTTTTGGGTTACAGGCTTGAATTTCCATGGCTAGTCCAAAGGAAAATACCAACAGCTGAGCTGTAAGTACTGGAAATATGACATCTATAATAGGCATATTGATGTAGTCTTAGCTGTGGTAAGCAGCAGGGAGGGAGCTGTATTAGCACAGTCTACAGGAATAGGAGCCAATAAGAATTTAACTTTCCTTTAAAAATCTTCTAATAAGTAAATTCCTGAATATTCTATTTTCCAACTTATCTTTAATGTTATTAACAGAATTACCTTGTGGTAGTGCTGGAAGATAAAACACAGAGGCACATTCAGTATTAAAGGTTCTTTTATCTCTGTGATCTGTCACTGAAAAAATAAGCTTTGGAGTAGGTTGGGTATTCTGTTGAAGGTGAGGCTTATGGTACCTGCCAGTTCTGTGAAGGTCCTACGGGCAAGGACTATTCAAACCTCTGTTACCAAGAACATTGTTGTATATTCTAGTGCCTTTGTCCATTTTTGGATTTTAACATTTTTCAGAACACTGTAATGACTATACAACATCAAGCCACATTAGCACCATGTCATTTCTGATAAGAGCTACGCCCATTTAGAAGAAGATGTAAGGAACCACGCAGATAATGCCACAGGCCAATCCTCATCTCAGCTGGAGTGAACCAAGAAGGTACTACTCCCACATGACTGGCAAAGAAGAGGGCTTAGTTGTGTGCACACACACAACTATTAATATTGAAAGTCTTTTTTCTTGAATCAAAGTTGAACTTTTGCTCCCTCTTATTAATTTTAAATCTGTTAGTTGTGTTTTCCACATAAAGAAGGCTTCCGTAACAGCCTTCCACATATCCAGTGTGTTACTGCCCTTGTGTAAATGGTGGTGAGGTAATTCAAGGCTGAGGTGTTTACTACCAAGGGAAAGAAGAATTAGCTATAACACATCTATAAAGTGTTGATAGTGTTCACGGGGGTGGTTACTAAGGAGAAGCTGACTGGAGATAATTTGGTTTTGTGTCCATTATCCCTAGCAGGATAACACTACCAAATATGCATATAGCACTAGTCTCCTCAGGATTTGACAGTGAGCATATGCTATAATGTCTTTCCCTAAACAAATCCTGAGAACTAGCACAGCTGTCTTACTCTTGGTGCTGTTTGGATCTGTAACTAAAGGAAGTAGAACATTTAAGCATTATCTCCTGCCCTTATTTGTCCCCATGTACACCATGAATATACACATTCACATAGGCTCTAACTGTGTGATCACATGCCACTTGTCTCCTCCTACATCTCTGCCTTGTTTAGTGCAAGTGATTATCTTGACAAATTATGTGAAACTGGAAACATGATAAAAGGAAGTGTGCAGCATTTAAAGGTGTGTAAGAGGCATACATTTCAGTATTCTTGTAAAATACCAGTGTAGCATTCCCAGTTATGGTGTAAGCAATGGATGTAAAGGAAAGAGTAGTGCTGAGCCTGCAAGTCACCATTTACAGCTTTATAACACGATAAAATGTGATTTATTTGACCTGGTAGCACTTTTCTACATGCTAAGTGTAGTAGCACACTGGTAGCACAGTTTGCATTGGTGTAAGAGATAAATATGGAATAGCACTTCTGCTTCTGGCCCCGCTTCATCCATGCATACACACAGCATAGGAGTAAACAAGGCGGGGCAACCCTACTAGAATACCACTGTTGACATGCCTCTGTTTGACATCACTGGTAGCAGGTCTTGGAGACAAGTGAAAGGTTTGGCCTTCACAAATTTTGATCCCAAGCATATTTACCTTTTTTTTAATTATTATTATTTTAAGAGGTCCTTTTAGTTTGTACAGGACATTTGGAAAACTACAGAGCTCTCTTACGTAAGTTGGAATGAAAGACAGTTGTTGAGCTAGTCAGGAAAGAGATAAGATTTGGTACAGGAGAGAATAAAAGAAACTAAATTAGAAGTACTGGGAAAGCTTTGAGTAGAAGCTAGCACAGCATCTGCTTCTGCTATATTGACTTTAATCAGTGATATCAGATTTTTCTCCTCTCTGCTTCCATGAGAACTGAATTTATACACAGAAGTTAGAAGAAAAATGATAGGGGAATCTGTAGACATAGTCCCTGGGTATAACTAGTGTTAATAATCTATAAATTCAATAAGCATCATATTTAATCCTGTATCTCCTAAGAAAGTAATGAGGGAAATATGATACAGAAAAGAGGCAGCTGATGTTTCATTTTGAAATGAGTTAGCAGCAGTAGAAAATCCCCTCCATTTCCAAGTATTTCCAAGAGTTCTGAGTTTAGGATAAAAATTTTTTGGGGGAAAAAAGAAAACATATGCCTTATGCAATATGCTCTCTGTATCACTGATCAAATTTTCTGTATTATGGAGTCTACTTAATGTATGCTTTACACAATATAGCTGCTGTAAACTGCAATGGTATGAATTTGAGAGTTTTGAGAGTAATCCAGAATACATAATATAAAATAAGGACTGTAAATTTTTGAATATATTTAATTGTATGCAGTAGACTGCAGTAATAATACTGGATCTGACAGAACAAGTCCTGGTGAATGATTTATTCTTTTATTTTACCAGTACTCCTGCTGCAGAGCCCTGACCAAAAGCAAACAAAGCACCTTGTTGGCACTAATGCAGTGTTTTCCATGCTCAGAGCACTGGAAAAATAATGATCAAATTTCATGAAATTGTTATAGTAGATACAGATTTCATGAAATTGATATAGTAGATAGTGGTACAGTAGTATTGATTGAGACGGGAGGTTTTATTGTACCTGGCAATGTACTATGATATACCAAGTTTCTGAAGAATTTATAAATGGACCACACAGATACAAGTCATTGATAAGATTTCTCAGTCAGTGCTGGCTTGGAGAAGAGATGGTGTAATCTACTTTACAGAGGGAGTTAAAATAGAGTGAAAAATAAAGTGCCTTGCCAAAGGTGGCACAGAGTATCAAGTGGTATGGTTATGCTTTGCCACTAACCATGGACTGAATGAGAGATACACTGCTGCAAAATGAAAATGTTGATACATAACTAATTTTTAACAAGTTACAAGAAATCTGAGACAGCATTTTAAATCTCAATGGAAATGATGTTCAGATAATGTGTCTGTTATCAGGAAAATGACCTAGCCTGAGAGCAGTCTAGTATTTTATATATTAAATATTTCTGTCTAGATGTGCATGATTTACATGGGCTGTTTCCAGGCTGATACGTGTCCAAGAAGTAAGAGTGAGAAGGGGATGACCATTTGGTGCTCAGATAGATGGGAAACAGTTCCGTGTTGTCAAGAGGAATTTTGATGGCAGGAGCAACAGATCCTTCTGGTGTGAAAGACACCAAAAGGATCTTGGAGAGTAAGTTTAGGCAAGTGGGCAGGGAACGCAAACAAGGGAGAAGAGGGATATAGCAAGAAGTGGAGATTATCATGGAAGCGTGAGAAAATTCCTCAGAGTATAGAAAAGTCGAAAGCAGGATTTGAAGAGAAGAATGTGATTTGACGGGTGGGGAAGAAAGGTGATTTTTTTCTTTTAGCAGCATAATTGGTACTATTGAATGGGAAGGAAGGAAGACAATAGTAGCTAATCAATTCTTGGCAGAATATATTACAAAGAATGTCAGTAATTCAGAAAGAAAATGTTTAGAGGAAGGAGGATTTTTTTTTTACTTAAACAAACACCAAGGGAAGAACCCAAAATTTACAGGTGCTCCCATATCTTCAAATCACAGAGAATTCATTTAAAACTTGCTGTACAGAAACAGAAGTTGTAGAAGATAAGCAGACTAAAAATTTTGTGCAGCTAGTGAGTGATCAGCAAGATCTTTGTGTTCTCAAGTCTGCTGCCATTTGTCCAGAGGTCAAAATGGCAATTTCAAATGAATAGTTTTAGCTGTCTTTCCTATTGAAGAATATAATTTTTCTTTGCTTAATAGTTTCTGAGTACCTTTGCATGATTTATAGCCAAAGTAGTGAGCCTTTGCTAGAAGGAGGTTGTGTTGCTCTGGTGCATTAGACAGCAGCATGTGCAGCATTAGCAACAATCAGACCATGTTATGTGGGTGCAATTGCTCCCTGGGTTAGGAGTCACTAACCCAGGTGTGTAACTGGCCCTACATAGCCAGTCAACTCTCTATGTTTTTTAAGGAGGAAGAAGGGGAAATGTGTCACTTAAAACATGTAGGCAAAAATATCTGGCAAATTGTTCTGAGAATGTCCATGCTACGTGTAGACCCCTGAACTGGTGCACCTGCATTTGACTGGTGGAGGCTGCAGCGTCCAAGTGCAACACACAGGAACCTTACACCAACACATACACACACAGAGCCACAAAACCATGGCGTGGTGCAGCTTGTAAAGGGATCTCTCAGCAGTCATCACCTGACAAGGGCTGCAGCTTGAGATTAGCAGGGTCAGCCTGGTGGGGTGGGCTTGAGTTGTGCAACAGCTTTCTAACACATTTGTACAGTTAAAACAGCACCTCAGTGACAGTGCACATAAATTTTAATCAGCTCACTTCATCTGGGCAATGGACAAAGATACTGGAAGGAGAGGAAGAGGGAGTCGGGGGGGGCAAGGGAGCAAGAACTCTGCTGGAATATATATTAAATTTCCAGTCTTAAGAGGGAAGTGTGAAAACTAAGAAAACATATTACAAGGAGTCACAAAGGGTATGCCCTGGCAGTAAATCATCCCTAAATGACAAGTGCACACAGGAAGGTATTCTTTAATCATGTCCTTTAGCAGACTGGCACCTTTACTAATATGTCTTAGGGTGGGGAGTTGAGGGGAGGGAGGGTTAGGCCCTGGCTGGGCCAGCAGAGCCTGGCTGTGCACAGCACAGCTGCGTTTTCTCAAGGTTCTTGAGAACCGGAAAAAGTCCTTTTGAGCCCTGGGCTGATACGTTGTACCATCTTTTGTGCAGCTGTAATTTTGACAGGGGGAGCCAATTTGAACTTCTGTAATCCTCAGCCCCAGACACCTCCAACGCCTGAGACTGTGTGTGTGTGCTTTTTTTTTTTTTTTCCAAAGGATTTTCAGCTGTGCTCTTGAGAAAGTCATTCCATCCAAAGAAAGAGAGGGAGGAGGGGGAGAAAAAAACATCTGTCTGACTTTGTCCAGGAGATTGTTTCTATAGCTGTAGCATTTTGAAAAGCGGGGGGGAAAAAAGTTATTTTTCCAAGCCAGACTACCCATATTTTTCATTTTTTTATATCCTCCTCTGTGATGGACATCATTTCCTGCCCCTCCTTTCAACCGCTGCTGAAAAAAAAATAAAAAGAAAGGGAAAAATAAACCCAAGAAACCGATTGAAACTTGACTTAGAATTGCACAATGATCTTAAATTTTCCCAAGACTTATATTTTGGGAAGGAGCTGTTTTATGAATGGATATAAGGCTGACACATGAAACGCGTGGGATCCGTCTGAGTGCCTTGTCTGGGTCAGCTGTGACATCTGGCTCTTATGAATCTGGCGTATTGTGACTCACTAATACACAAATAGTAATCCTTGATAGTATCCACTTGTGATGCTTTGCGGGTGTTGTCACAAACAACATTGAATGCCAGAGAACAGCCTTAATTCTGGCCTGCCCTGCAGCCCCAGGCTGAGATGGCTGTGCAGCGCTGGGTGGGGTATCATTCCCATTCCCATTCCCTCAGCAGCCCGGTGGTTCCCTGGGGTGCTGCTGGGCTTTTGGGTGATCTCAACTCACCAGTCATAGAATCACAGACATGTAAAACATAATGAGTTGGAAGGAAACCATCAGGATCATCGAGTACAGCTCCTTGCCCTGCACACAGGATACCCCAAAAATTACACCATGTGTCTGAGAGATTCATTCTGTAATAAGCACATAAACCTTAATGCCTGAAGAGGACTCAGTCTATGTGTTTGCTTTTGCATTTTCTACAGGGAGGAGCCTGCACTGGTGCGTGTCTGGTGGGTGCTGCCATTGATGGAAAACATGATTTGTGGTACAGGTCCTCTCTTGATCTTCGTTGTTGCCAAGGCTGTAAGGAGAGGAAACCAACACCAACATCCATCAGCTGTAATGAGGTTTGGTATCAAAGGGATTTTTGTACTAAGACCTTGTTCTGTGTGTGGCATTACTGCCAAATGGTCATAGTCATGATAGGGGAAAGTGTGCAAATTAATGTACCCCTCCTGATGCCTGTGAAATTGCCTAGACCAACTGAAAGAATCTCTTGTCCCGTGATAAGGCACTCAGTGTTGTGACATGGTTCTGGATAAAACACATCCAGAAATTCAGGAGTGAGCTGACGAGAGGGGAGTTTGCTTCATTTAACAACAGGGGTTTTTTTCTAATTTGTTCCTGAAACTAAGGGACTCATGAATTCAGGATAGTTCAAAAGGTGAGGCAAAAGTATGTTTAAAGTCTGGCTTGTGTTTCCTGCACCTCTTCTAGCTGGAGAGACTCTTTAGAATGGGCTAAGTGTGAGCTCTGGTCTTATATCTTTGGCTGTTTGGCTGTGGAAATCTTGATAACCGGTTTTCTGAATTGCTGCATAAAAAAATGATTCTTTTTAAAATTTGCTGTCTTGATGGGGAGCTGCAAATGGACTAACTAGATACAGAGTGGTGACCATGGTGAGGGCCAGTGGTGATGTGCCAAGGGACCATGACAACCCTAGCTCCTTTAGAGCTAGGAATATATGACAGGAGTATAGTGTATGATCTCAGAGGGTAGGCACAACAAGATCATTTAATCCCTAGAGGCAGAAAAAATGGGGATGGGCATTACCTTTACTTTTACATAGGGATGAATTTCAAGAGGTTAGGATTAGGGATCAGTAGTATCAGGTCCTCCCTTCCCACATCTATTGTGGGAGTAATATATGCGTTATGAAGTCAGACATCCTATTTTTTGGGGGTATTTTAGTGTCATTGCTTGTGTTTGGCCATATGTCACCCTGAACGTTGACCTGAACTTGTGGAAGATGAGGAATTCTGGCTCACTCTAGGGACTGCAGTACTATACTTGAATGGACTCAAATGTAATCCCAGATCTGACTTGGCTCCTCAGAGGCTGCATTTTCATTCTCTCCTTGGTGGTGACCTGAACCTGAATAAAAACCCAGGGTCTGTGGGGAGCTCTGAGTCCCACATAGCTGCCTGGAGCCCCCCGTATCCTCTCTTTCCCTCAGTCCTCAAGTACACTAGGAGGTAAAGGAATCAGCTGTGTTGCAACAGCAAATATTTTTTTGGTCATTTTTGTTGTAGCAAGTGAGGATTACTTGTGGATTATAGTTATCTGGGGAAAACTCTGTTTTAAGTCATTTTTATATGAGGAGGGATAGGCAGTTGGATTTTTTTCCTGCCTGTGGCTAGAGTTCACACATTGTCTCTGTAAAGTTTTAGAGTGGAGAGAAGGCAGTGATTTATTAGTGGTTTTATATTATAGCACCACCTAAGATGCCTAGTGGTAGGTGAAGGCTTCTGCAGCCCTGCATGTTAATTGTGCTAAGCAGCCTTCAGACATAAAACAACAAGCAGCACTGAAAAACTAATCGTTCAAATGCAAGACAAGTCATGTGCTTCAACCAGGATAGGTGATAAATCTTGAAACAGAAGAAGAAATGAGTTTCAGAAGCCTTTTTTGTTGTTGTTTTGTTTCCTTGAAATTTCCCCACACATGAACAAAATCAATCTAGAAGAGCCAAGAAACCTGTAATGGATGAAATGTTTTACACATATGTGATGGAAAACTCTACTCTGTTAAGTCAAAAAGCAGCTTCTGAATAACTTAATGTGGCTAGAAAGTCACAGGTGCCTGACCCTGCTGGCCCTGTTACCTCACTGCTGCATATGCTTGGACTTCTTTCACCGCTTTTTCAAACTTGCCATATGGGGAGATCATATTCTGCTAACCCGAATCTTCCAGAACACTTTGCAGGACCTTGTGCCAGAGAAGATTCCCCACATCTCACCCTTTTATCCTCACACAGGAGCATTAGCAAACTAAATAGCTCTCATTTCAACTTCCTTCCAGCCCCACTTTTTTGGCTCGTGGATCATGTCTCTTTTAAGCAGCTGTTTTTCAGCTGACATTTAAACTAAGTTCATATCCTTAAGGTTGATTTCTAATGTTTTCTTGGGAAGAAAAAAAAAAAAGGAGAATGCAAACACACATAAACAGACACACATCCTTACCATGTGAATTCTTCCTTGATCTCAAATAATTCAGAGTACTCAGTAATATTCTGGAGACTGTTGGCATCTCAAGCCCATCTTTATGGTGAGTGACCAACCATTCACCAGAGCAATACCTTGCTCAAGGGACTAATAATAGGCTATACGTGGGGTTTTTGCACCTCTAATATGCTGTTTGGAATCCAGCTCAGTTCTGTTGTGATTGTAAAAGTTTATTACCACGTGATATTTGTTTGGTGGTCCTCAACCAGCAAACAGATGTCCGGCTCATAAAAGGGAGCAGAGGAAGAGCACTGTGGTTACCGCACTGGGCTGAAGCACCAGATTTCTTGGTCTCCTTCCCAGGTCTGCCACAGACTGTATAGCCATAGGCAAGTCTTCTGTGAATGGTGGTAATATCCTCATGGGAACATTGTGAGGATATGTTCATTAGTATTACTGGGATGCTCAGCTACATTGGGAATAAGGAGCTTGGTAGAACTAGAAAAGCAGCTATTGTGTATTGGCAAGGCCAGGGAGAGGCCGTGAGATGGATGGGTGTAATAAATGGTCTGCAAATGAGCTGTATGCTCATAAATGACCTGTACACTCTCAGCACCTGGTCATAACATTTCTAAATGGGAGATGAATTACTACTCCTGTATGACTTTTCCCATGGATATACAAATAGGAAACTGATGGTAGAGGTTATGTACATTTTTAAAGGGAGGTAATGCTTGGTACAAATACTCGGAGTCTCCTGGCCAACTGCAAGCAGAATATATCAGTCTTCAACCCTGCCAGTTTGGTGTACCTCTGAAAATGTCTAGGCTGTTGCTTGGTCCTCTGTATGGAGTAAGCTTTGGTGTTATGGTTCAAAGGGCACCCAAGGTGCTGTCTGGAGAATGTCTTGCTCCAAGTTTTTTGGATTGGACCTTTGCTTTCACCCCAGTTCTGTGTAAGAAGAAGCAGAATGGGACCCACCTATACAGGAGCCACCTGAATCACATTTCTCCTGCTTCCCCAAGGCTGGAGTGAGGGGACAGGGTTTACAGTTTGCAGGGCATCACAATGTGCTCCTTTTCAAGCTGTTAGTGCAGGAGGAAGTAGAAGCCAGTATTACTTCTCCCTTTGCCAACTGAATCTTACCCCCTGCTTGTCCAGGCCTCCTACTAGAGTACAAACACACTTGTGGTAAGAAGGAGTAAGAGGGAGTAGGCTTCTGCTGCCAGGAAGGCTCCTGACTCCAGGAATTTTTCAGTGGAAGAAATACACTCCAATGAGTGTGAGTTATTGGGGATGGCCTTACAGCTCTTAAGGGATGCAGAAGGTAACCTTTGAAGTGTGAAGTATTTTTGTTAGGCCCTTAAATCCCAAACTTCAGCTGTTTTGTAATAGGCCACCCCTGCTAACTTCTAAGCACCTGGGAACCAGTTTGTTTCTGCAGATAGTCCTGTTGAGATTGAAATGATCCGTGTGAGTAAAAAGTAGGCATGTTTACAGAATTGGGCTCTGAGCTCATTCTGCTGCCTCTTACAGTGGTTTTGAAGCTTTTTCTTATCTTGTTTTATCTTAGTTATCTTTATTAAAAGGTTGGGAGGGGTTTTTTTGTTTGGTTTTGTTTTGTTTTGTTTTTTCTTTTTTTTTGTGGAAACAGAACAGCAAATGTTGCGGTTTGACATTTGGGAGAAAAGGAGCTCATTATTGTTACCCGAATTAGCTTTGGTCAGGAGTAAACCTAAAGTGTGGAGCCACATGGAGAAGCATTTCATTTGCATTAGGGAGCAGTTTCCAGAGCTGTTCCATTGATTCACTGAGGTGGCTCCAGTGCATCTGCGCAAGCAAGCCCAGCGCAACCTGATCCTTCCAACTGAAAATCCTCCTGCTATGCCGGCATTTCAGACAGGCATGCTGAACTACTTCTGTGCTCTTCCCAGCTTCTCAGAGTACTTGCTTCACAGTATTTGCAAAGCCTCTAACTGGCACAACTGCACCGCTGTGGATAACGTATTTTCCAGTGAGCTGGAGGTCTGACTGCGAACGTAGTCCTTCTCTTTATGCAATGTTTGCTTACTCTAGGCTGGGGAGTACATTTTACATCAGAAACTCAGGACATAAGTTCACATTTATTAATTAATAGCAAAGTAAAAAGGAAACTGCTGATATATTCCTAAAAGAAACAACTATGGATTAAACCAGAGAATGATTCAGAGAGTCTCTCTTGATCTTTTGGCAAAATGCTGAGTGCTCCATCCTCTTGAGAATATGAGCTCAGTATTATTTGAATATTGTGCCAGCTTAACAATTCTTAGTGTCACTTGCATGAATAAGTAAAATTACTATATGTCATCTTGGATTTCCTTAAGCTGTAAAAATTAATCATGGCAGTAAGTGTTTTCAGGACTTGAACTTTAATATTATTTCCAGTGATCATAGCACTGGGGGGAGAGGCAGGGAAGGACTGAGACAGAGAACTGAAAAATCATATGTTGAAAATTTTATAATTTGATGGGAAAGTATCAGGTAAAACTGTTGCTGGGAAAGACCTAGTGGAAAAATGTGTTGAGATGTGGGTAAGTGCTGCCAACCTCCTGTTCCAAATTCTGCTTCTGTGCTGTCTAGCCTTGGTTTGGCCCTACAGAAGTCTGTGCGATTACACCAGCCTTGTGTTGCATTTCTGGAACAGAGATATATGCCTTCACTGTTCTTGACCAAATGTTTCCTTTACCAAATAACCATCATTTTTGTCCGTTTCTGAACTTTTCCATGTTATGGGACTTAGACTGAGCCATGACAGTCAGGAGCTAAGTATATACTTCCTTCAAAGTCTGAGGTGCTTTGGAAATAGGATTTTCATTCAGTCTGTTCTCTAAATATTAATTTAATGTAACTAAGGGATTGAGAATTCTCCTATCTTTCCTCAAAAATATTATGTAATGTTGGTAGAGAATGCTAGTGATGGAGTAGGAGAAGGAAAAAAAGAAAGAAAAGCATATTTATTCTTGATCTTTATGGCCTTTAAATAGACTTATACTTCAGAGGATTCACCGATATGGTGTTCGTATTCCTGATCTGTGTTCTTTCTTGAAATAATTATGTTTATTACCCAATTTCTTTTTATATAATAAAGCCCATGATGGTCCTGAGCAGTATCCATTAGCCATGACAGTTACTGCAGTTACTGTTCGTGGAGTTCCTTTTCTCTTGTTCTTAGCTTTGATCAAGAAGACTCATCTATTGTCCCAACAGCCTCAGCAGAGTGTCAACAAGGGGAAGGCTAATATCACTGAAGCACCATAACATTATTTATTTTGATCTATAAAGTCAATGACTTGACTAGTTGTTCCCTCATCCAAAATATTCAGCATGTCCTAAGTCAATATATAGAAAATAACTGAGAGACAGAAAGCCATCCAAAAGCCATTGCTAGACATAACAAAAGTCACACTGGCTCTCCAGCTGGCTGGGGTAATGAGAGAAATAAATCTGTTTAGAAAGCCTTTTTTTTTTTTTTTTTTAAATATAAATGTAGGGGTACAGAAGGTATTCAGTGGTTCTCTGTTACTGGCTAGTTATAAAGTCTTGAAAACTGTTTATTCATAAACTTATTCTGCTCCTAACCTCTCCCACCATGGCAAATATACTGCTAGAAATCATTGTAGAATATACTACTAGAATCATTGTACTAGAAATATACTACTAGAATCATTGTACTAGAAATCATCTGTAAAGGTCATATACTATGTTTGCCATGGCACTGACTTAAAATTTTGGTGAGTGATCTGCAAGGTTGCAGAAACAATAAATGTAATTTCTTCCAATTTAATAACTGTTAATTTTTGAACTCGTGGGATAATAGGAAACCTCTGAAAAGAGGACAATATCTCACTTGTGAAGGAAAGAAAAGCTTGAAAACCCAAATCTTAATAAAAAGGTAAAAGATGAAAACTGTCAACTCTCTATTATTAATGATTACTTAGTTTTTCTGCATGTACAGAGTTCAATAAGCCTTATTTTTTCACACATATAACCATACTTTTTTCAGGGAGAGTAACAATCCTAAAGTAGAATAGTTTTTTTAATAGAATATTTTTTCTTTTAAAATGAAGGGCTTGTGTTTATGAACAGGAACTAAAACAAAGGCATGGCATGAGGAGGCACAGTGCTTTCTGCAGCTCAGCTGTCTGCATGCCTGCCCTAGGATCACAGTTCAAGTTGTAAAGCCACTGGAAGAGATCTATATTATGTTCTGTGTCTCAAAATATGGAAAAGGATGCTAGCAAGGGTCCATACATCTGTGGTACTGTGATGATCAGCCTGGAAGTCAGTTGGGAAGATGTCAAGTGAGATGGAACTAATGTTTCATCAATGGGCCTGACATGATGCATGGAAGACCTTAAAGTGTCTCTTTACCACCCACCATTGTATTTCCCATGTCAAGAACATTTTCCTCTTAGCCAGAGTACAACAGCTACCATAGGTAAAGATTGACCAAAGAGAACCAAAGATGTTCCCATGAAAAAATGTAATATCAACAGGCTAAAACTAAACTAAAAAAGTTTAATGATTTTTGTACATGAACTCGATACATTACCAGTCCTCTCATTTTCTGTTCAGAGGGTTAAAACATGAAATCAACAAGTCACAAGTGATAATGATTAACATTAATCTGTGCAAATTGAGAACTTAATTAAATTGAAATTTTGGTTGACTGGTTAACATTTAATTCTATGAATCAGATAGGAAAATATGGAGTGAAAAATTCAAGTAGGATGTGATATTTGTTGTGTATAGTGAGTGTGTGAAAATTAGAAAACTGGAGCTAGTTATTACTACTTTTTTTTCTGTCTCAAGTGATTCAGTGACCTAATACTGACCACAAGAATGCTTTTCCAATTCGCCAAATATCTGGGAGAAAATCTCTGACTTGAGCAGGATTATCGTGTTTGACAGAGAAATTTCTGAAGATGGTTTTAAAAACAAAAATTAAATCCTGTTGCATAGGATGGGAAATCAGATTGTCTGATCAACTGGCTGCTTCTGATCTGAAAATACACAGCCTTTCAAGAAATGGCTAAATAAATTTATTCTTATGGAAGAAAAGAAAATGATCTGATTAAAGGAATATTGCTGGCTGAATATGTTTAGAGATATTTGCAATATTTTCACAAAAACAGCTTTTACACAAACCAGAATGTCAGTGGACTTTTGGCAAATAATTTAAGTTGTTAAAATAGTCTAATTTGGAAAACCTTGTATTTCTACAGGGCAAAAAGGGTTTTATGACTGAGCTACTTTCAGGCTCAGAAGGTGAAATTTTTTTTTTTTTTTAAACAAAGTTCACTGAAGAGAAGTACCAGGGGTCTCACAGTGCAGATAATATAGTGAGGTGGTGACACATATCTGATGCTCCCACCCAGCTTTTAGAGTACCCTGTAGCCATCCTATATACCCCTGGCCTTTTCTTTTACTTTATTAATTTCATCTGGAAGCCATTTCAGACCAGGTCTGCCTTCCTGTGCGTAATCTGAATGGGTTGTAATCTCAGCTGTGCCTTGTAGGCACTAATACTTCAGCAGTTTTGAGGTTTTCGAGGGTAGACAGAGGGCTATTAGAAAGTCTAATCTGACAATATATTCACACTGGCCATAGGGTTTTGGAATGCCTTCAGGAAATAAACTCTTGGATGAAGAGCAGCTGGCTCAAGTTGAATGCAGGCAAGACCAAAGCAATTCTAGTCAGAAAGGGGGAATGCTTTGAAGAGTGGGCCAAGGCACTGTCTCCACCTTCCATTCATTGAAGACAGATGGACTCTATTTATCAAAGTTGTGCAAAGTCTGTGGGTCCTGCCTCTGGCTTCGATGGCCAGGTAGCATTGTTTCCTAAGGGTTTCACAGCTAGCTGGGAAACATCCCTTCTTTCCTCCCAGGAAATGATAACCTGAGGGCAAGAGTACACAGCCCTGGGTTATTGGAACTTATCTGACCTGGAAGTGTTTTATCTGAAAAATGATGCTTCCACTGAGGATCAGGTTCATGTGACCACCTAGCAGTGTGTTTAATGTGTGTGGATGTTGCTGCCTCTTACTGTGGTGCATGCTAACCTAGACATTCAAGTCCTCTCCTGATGCTTGGTGAGCTTCTGATGTCACTTTCAGTACTGAGAGTGGTTAGTGAGTCAAAACCAGCTAATCAAATCCAAATTTTGATTTGTAAACCACCATGAGAACTGTACTCCAACTAACTGTGGCAGGATCCATCACCCAGAAGAAAGTATGTGAGAACCAGATGCAAGACTTTCTGAACTGGAGAATGTGGAATTGTCTTGCAGAGAAGATCAGACAAACCCTCAGTCTGACTGATCATCAGGAAAGAGGCTGTCTTTTTTTTCCATCTGTCATATTTCATGGTTCAAACAGCTCTTAATTCCTTAACTTTGTCTGATATTTTTTCTGCTCTAAGATTTTTTGTAGTTTTGCATAAAATTCTAAAACAAAAATTAAATTGAATTAAAAACCATGAACAATAATATTGTAAGCTTCTACTACTTTAAAACTTTCAATTCTTGGATAATAATAAAAATACTAACCACAAGCAAACTGTGTTTGATAGTAAAAACTTTTGTGTATTTCTGTTTTTTATGTAGGAAGGGGGACAATATAATTTGTGAAACAGAATGGTAACTAAATGCCTTTGTAAGGTATGCTAAATACAACAAAGAAAGTATAAGGCTTGTGATTGTCTTCTCCTAAATGATGGGATCATAAATAATTTAGGTTGGAAAAGACCTCTGAGATCATCGAGTCCAACTGCAAATCGGACACTGCCAAGTCCCCCAGTGAGCCATGTCTTTGAGTACCTCATCTGCATGTCTTTTAAATCCCTCCAAGGATGGTGACTCAATTCATTCTCTGGGCAGCCCGTTCCACTGCTTGATAACCCTTTCAGTGAAGAAATTTTTCCAAATATTGTTTCTAAACTTTCCCTGGGACAACTTGAAACCTTTTCCACTTGTCCTAACACTTGTTACTTGGAAGAATGACTCCTGCCTTACTCCCTTCAGGCAGATGTAGAAAGTGAAAAGGACTTCCCAGTATTATCTTCTGTCCAGGCTAAAAAATCGCCATTCCCTCAGACACTTCTTGGAGTGAGGGGCCTAAAACTGGACACAGGTTTTCAGGTGCAGCTCACCAGCACTGCCTACAGAGGTTCAATCTCTTCCCTGATCCTGCTGGCCACTATTCCTGATACAGGCCAGGATGCCATTGGCCTTCTTGGCCATCTGGGCACACACTGGCTCGTGTTCAGCTGCTTTTAACCAACATCTGCAGGTCCTTTTCCACTGGGAGGCTTTCCAGCCACAGCAGCTAGAAACAGCAGCTTGCAACTCCACAAGGGCTTGTTGTGGCCCGGGTGCAGAACCGGGCCCTTCACCTTGTTGAACCTTATACACTTGGCCTGTCCATCTAGGCCTGTCAGATCCCTCTGAGAAGCCTTCCTTCCTCCCAGCAGACCAACACTCCCACCCAGATTGGTGTTGTCTTGCAAACTGACTGAGGGTTACCCTGTATCACTGATATCATGATAAAGATATTAAACAAGACTGGTCCCAATACTGACCCTTTGGGACATCACAGGTGACAGCCACCAGTTGGGTGTAACTCCATTCACCACCACTCTCTGGTGAACAGTGGATGGGTGGCCAGTGGTGAAAAGGAACCATCCAGCCAGTTTTTTACCCTGTGAAGGGTACACAGCCCAAGCCATGAACAGTCAGTTTCTCCAAGAGAATGTTGTAGACAAGTTTTTCAGAGGTCTAACTCAAATCAAGGTAGACAGCATCCACAGCCCTTCCCTAATCTACTAGGTGGGTCACCTTGCCGCAGGATGATCAAACAGGACCTGCCTTTCATAAACCTGTGCTAGCTGGGCCTGATCTCCTTGATGTTCTGCAAGTGCTGTGTGATGGCACTCAAGATGATCTGTTCCACAGCCTTTCCTGGCACTCAGCTCAGGCTGACAGGCCTGTCGTTCCCTGAATGCTCCTTCTGGCCCTTCTTGTAGATGGGCAGTACATCTGCTAACTTCAGTCATCTGAAATCTCCCCAGTTAGTCAGAACTGCTGATAAATGGTCGAACACATCTCAGTGAGCACTTCTTCCAATTTGCTTGATATCCTTGGGTGTATCCCAACCAGACCCGGAGACCTGTGTGTGTCTGCGTGGTACAGCAAGTCACTGACTGTTTCATCCTGGGTTATGTGGGCTTCATTCTGCTCTACATCTCTCTTTTCCAGCTCAGGAGTCTGGGAACACCTAGTCTGGCTGAGGTAAAGAAGGCATTACTTACCTCAGCCTTTTCCTCATTCTTTGTCACTATGTACCCCTCTTCATCCAATAAAGGATGGAGATCCTGTCTAGCACTCCTGGTGTTGCTGATGTAATTGTAGAAACATTTTTGTTTTCTTTTATGGCGGAAGCCAGATTAAGTTGTAGTTGGGCTCTAGCCCTTGTAATTTTCTCCCTGCCTAATGTCAAAACATCCTTGTAGTCAGGAGTTGCTTGCCCCTTATTCCAAAAGTCATAAACTGAATAAAAGCAAATCTGTTTTCCTTCATTTTTAGTAATATACAATGAAATAAAATTAATTACATTGCCTTATATTAAAAGAGAAAATGTGATACATCATAATCAAGATTTTCCAGATTGGATTTGGTTTATGAAATTTTTTCATACCTACATTTTTTCCTATGGGATGTAATTGTCCATGACCTATTCTGCTTGTTGCTAAGACAGATCTTTAAAGTTCTGCCATGAGAAATGTGCAGTAAATTGAATACAAGTAGAAAGAATTTAGAATTCTTCTGATATCTCCAGCATGTCAGGTAAAATGGTGAAAGTGTTAATATTAAAATATGCATCTTGATTTCCAAAATTTACTGAAGACCCGGCATCTGGGAGTCTTTTTGATTTTACAAGGGCCTTGGTTGTCTTCAAGCTAAATTGCTCCAAACAAAGTTAAATATCATTTTCTTATATCCTGCATAAATACCAAGGCTTAAGGGTCTTGCTCTATACTTCCAAAAATTCCTTTAAATGAGACAAGAAGGGCAAATGTTGGAGTTAAATGCATGACCAGATTAGATGTGAACAATACTAATGACTTGCTTCCTCAACATCCCACATGGGCAAAAGACATAGTCACATACAGAAATTAGGAGTACTTTGAACCCTGAATCAGGCAAACTCCTAAATTACTTACTCACAGAGAAGGAGTAAGTAAATTTTTTTCTGTCTTCATACCAATCACTGTTATTGTTATCATTGTTATGAACAATATTTCAATCAATTTTTTAGCTATAACAGCAGTGAAAAAGCGTAAGTGTACAAAAGTCAGCTTTTCTCTGCTGCAGCACTGGTTACTTCAGGCAATTTCCCCAAAGACGCTGAGAGTATGGCAAAGAGCAATCATATTTCTTTCTGCCTGATGAAACTCTTGAGTTGTGAGAAGCATCTTTCTCTGAAAATTGAAAAGAAATATACATATAAAAGAACAAAATTAAGACTATATACTGGAGCTCCAGTAATATGTTTGGGTTTTTATTTTTTTTCAGTTGGTTTGAGGACTTGCAAAATGTCCTGTTTCCTAGGTGCAGGGTCAGCAGGGGGTGCCCTACTTCTTCAGGAGATGGGTGAGGACTTCCTGCCCTAGAGAGAGAGACGGAAGGGTTTGGTAAATATGGTGAGGCACCACCCTCACTGACTTGTACTCGTGGGAGAGAATTAATCACCGTAGGCCACATCCTTTTCTCCTTACTGAGGTTTTGTTCAGTTGTCCTCTATCTAAGCAAGGGCCAAGGAATAAAGTGAGTCAGGGCTGGTTGGTCTTTTCCTTGTATTTGAGTAACACTGAGTATGATCACTCCATTAGAGAAGTGGTGGTGTTTTGGAAGAGATATTGGTGAAATGAAGTATGGATAGGACCATATTCCTCGTTTTGCTTCTCTCATCAAGGACAGGTGCCCCAGGAATAAGAAAGGAGTTTTGTGTTACACAAGGAGGACAATCATTGTGACTGCATCCTCATAACACAGAGCTCCGTGTGAAAGGTGTGTGCAGCAACATTGGGGACATATTCCACTTCAACAGAGTAAACCTTTTCTCCCCATTGTTAGGTAGGGCACAAAGACAGAAATAAAAACCGGTTCCTGCTCCTTATTCAGGCTATCCAGTCTTTATCAACGCTGCACCATAGCACAGAAAACAGCCATCCAATAACCAGAAAATAGCACAGAACACAGCAATATGCTATTAGGAAATTACCTTGATTTGCAGATGACAGGAGAAGGGAGCTAGGGCTTTATTCTGCTTTTCTGTGATGACATAGAATTCATGGGAAAATCCTTCATTTAAGACTCAATTTCCAAAGAGCAACTCTATCATGGAATTCTTGTTAGGGGATGTTCCTATCCATTGGTTCCTTCCCCTGGCTCCCATATTCTCTGGAGATAATGAGAGGGATGTGGTGTAGAACTGGTTCTGCATCTGTCAACTGTAACCTGCAGTGTAGCAGATAGTGCAGCCATTGAGCTGATGGAGCAAAATGGGTACATAAAAGGCTTTTTAGGTTAATTTGCATTTCTGAAGTGGTGCAGAGGCATTAAAAGCAAGAAAAGGCTGTAGTGCACTTTCCAGTCTCACAGTTGGATTCAATGTGGAACTCTTGCTTTCAGATCTAGGCATCTGGGGGTGCACCTGCAAGCTGCAGGTTCTGGCATGGTTTTGGGGTGAGGTAATCGGGCAGGAAGACTGGATATGTGAGCAAGTAACAAAAAAAGGAACTGACCATTGCCATGTAGATTTCAAAAGTCTCCAGAGTATGGAGTTTGGCTCATGATGACTTAGATGCTATACCAAGGGATTAAAGAGTTTTTATTCTTCCTGAAATAAGTGGATATTTGATAAAATAAGATGTCATTAGCTGTCTTAAAGAAACACTTATAGACAACTTTTGCCATAATGGAAAATCCATATATGGAATATAAAGGTACTTTTTCATCAATTTTTGTTGTTGTCATTGTTATGGATTGCTACACTGTGAGTCCTAAGCAGTTCTTGATCTATTCCAAAGTCTAAAAGGGGGAAGGGAAAAACATATAAAACATATTGGCCCTTTGAACAATGAGGAAAAAAGAGTTCCTATGGTGCAGCTAAGGTCAGGAAGTAATTGATCATAGAAGGAGTCTGGATTCATGCCCTACTATGTCTGAAACAAGTCTGGTTAGAGAGAGGGAGAGGATGTTACCCCTGGACTGGAGTAACTGACACCTGAGCCATATAGGAGGATTTTTGTTCTAGTCCAGGGAAGAATACTAGGAAAGCAACATCTTCACAGGAGAGGAATTGAGTGAATTCCTGTGCCAAATGGAGTAGCAAAAATCCACACTGAAAATGGAGGGACAGTTTTGCTGAACTATGAATTGCTGTTCCCTGCAATAATACCATTTGACATGATCTTCCATTAATACATGAAACAGCATAAGAGAAGAGGAAAGACCTCAGAAACTTAATGAATTTACATTTTGAAGAAGTGGAGCAGCCTATGACCTGGCAGGGTGCCCAAGTATGACGCAGGGCTTTGTGGAAATCAAGTTTCAACAGTGAACGATTTGAAACAGAGTGCTGAGCTGTCAGATAAGTCACAGTTGGTGAATGTTAACTCTATTTGTTATGTTTGGAAGACAAATACCGTACCCACGTACCAGACAGGGCAGGGTTAGACTGCGGGGGTGAAGAAGGGAGAAAGACAGACTAAAGGAAGGAAGCTATCCTCTGTAAATAAATAGAAATGTCAGTCTTCCCCATTTACTTAGGCTGCATTGCTCATGACCGTTTTATACCAGCAGCCAGCAGGGCAAATCTGTGAAGGACCATTTCTGTCCTCCCAGAATTAGGAGAGAGGGTGAGTTGTGTTAAATGAGACTTATATTTTAATACATTTATTAACAAAACTTACAGTTGCAGTCAACTCTACCCATGAAAAATCCATTAAAAACATTTGGTCTTATCCTGATACTTATTCATTGCAGATACTACGTAAAAATATACATAGCATCTCTATAAACTACAACAATTATCCATTACTGATTAATTGTAGTCAATGTTCACATTACAGCGCTGCACAGAGTTTTCAGTCGGAAAACTTTATTTGTGATTAGTATGTATAATAACAAACAGGAAAGGAACTTGTGGAATTACAATATAGGTTTCCATCTATATTTAGGTGCACTGGGAATACTGTGGTGATCCCTGTGATATAAATAAAACAAGTATTTGCACATTTTACTCAGTATACCTGGTCAGAGTAACTGTCTACATTTCCAATGGAAAGTAGTAATTACTACTGAGAATGATGCCCCCCTAACCTCTAAGTGCATAAAAGAAAAGAGGTTTTAAAATGTTGAAGAGATTACTAAAAATAATTTAAAACATATTTGCAATAAAAAAATAATATTTCTAGGAAAACATTTGTGTTTTCCTACTTTCACATTTTTGACTGTGCTGGTGAAAATAGACAAATCATCTCCTCTCTTTATTTTATTCTTGAAGGTTTTAATTAACAAGGCTTGAATTGCAAATAGGGGCATAATTAAGGCAACACAGGAGTGTTTTATAGATGCGCAGTTATAGAAGTGAGGCAGAAAAAAGCTTATCTCTAGGCATTGTCTGGCATAGTCTGTTACAAGCAGTAGCATACTCTGTGCTCTCTGATGGTGCTCCAAAAGGTCCTAGTACACCATGTCAGGAACAATGGATACAACTGGGCCAGCAGTGCTACAGCTTCTTTCTTGTTTCTCTGGCAAGTAACAGGATTTCCTAGGACTTGAATCTGATTCTGAGCCATTGCTCTTGCAGCCAACTCTGTAAGTAGTGTCTGAACAAGTTGAAGGCACCTGGCTTTGGCATTCAGTGAGACACAGAACAGTCTCCCCTGCAAGTCTGCTCAGCAGAGATGACCCATCACACTTATGTCAGGGGATCGTCCTGAATTTTCTGCAAGTGAGGTATCCTCAAATGTTCTCCCCCTACTCAGTAATGTACTTTGTGCTGTTCAGCAAGATGGGGTGGTTTGCTAGGGAGCAAAGGCCCTGTGGCCCTCCCCACCAGAAGTAATTGCCTGTTCCCATGAGCAAGCTATGGAAGTGTTTTCACCTCAGGGCTTCTATTTAATTGTGTGCAGGAAAGTTAGCCAATGCATTTGGACACATAACGCAGTGTGTTTATCTTAACTTGCTCATTCACATTGAGTTGATATTGGCTGGTACAAACTACAGAGAAGCTCACTTGTTTTGAGTTCTTAAACAGAGTCAAGTGCTTCACTTCCAACAGCAGCATCCTCTTGCTTGGTCTCATTGAGGTCCTTGTTCTTGGGCAGTTAAGAGAAACTTGTGGCCTAGTGCCAAGGACTTGATCTGTCAGGACAAGCAAGTTCCTGATTTGGCCAGACCAGCCAATTTTCCTCTTTTCTCAACACCAGTCAGAAGTTTCTCTTGCTCATCTCATCTTTATACAGCCAACTACACAAAGATGACAGTAACAAGAGCTCCTTATCCCCTTCCCTCACCATGCCAAGGGGTAAGATAGTAGTTGATGCATAAATTACAGTGGTGTTCATAAGATCCTGTGACGTGCTTGTTCTATTAGTTAACAGGGCAGTTCACATCTTTCAGTGTTGCTATTTCAGCCCATCTGCAGATTTAGTCAGGTTTCGTACATTGGTTAATCTGACCAAGTTTTCGAAGTTTTCGTTTTAATCATTGCAGGTTTGAAGGCCAGGTGCATTAGTGTGTGTTTGTTTGATCACTATGTTACTGATTTTGTTTTAGTGGCAATTAAATATCCCATGTCTTCAAGTGTCTTTGACTATGACAACTGAAAGCGCAGATTTTTGATTCTTTTATCTCACCCTTATCATACCCTTAATTTCATGAAGAAATTCCTTGCTGGCCATGGTTTTATTTCAGAATGCAGTTGACAGTACACAGAAGAGATTCACAATCAAAGCTTGAATTTCAAGTATCAGGGTGTTAAGATGGCATGGTGCTTCCAAGATATATCAAACGTGCTCTATTTTACTACCAATCTGCCTGCCACGCTTACGCCAGTTTATGCCCGTTAATGAACTGCTTGGACATGGTCTATAGCCTCTTGAGCAATTATTTTAGCCCTTGCTACTGCAGTCACAATTTGGCTAGAAATAACTATAGCTTTCTCTAAAGTTAGTTCTGGTTCAAGCAGTAATTGCTCAGATAGCCGTGGTATGGCTATTCTGGCCACAAGCTCCACAGCAATATCACCATGCTAGTAAATTCTGGGAGTAACATCATTAGTATTGAGTTTGTTCATTTCTTCATATGAAAATGATGAAATACGTTAAGGAGGAGTTCTTCATATTCAGTTGTAGTAACTAGCTAAAATGAGCAGAGAAAGTCAAAAGAATAAGAAGTAGTAAAAAAAAAGACTACAGTAGGCATTAGTAGAGAGACTGACTTCTCAATATTTGGGCATCTGTTCTCTTTAGCAGCAAGACTATATTTCTGGGAAATTTAATTTTTTAAAATCCTTTGTAGATAAATCATTATTTTTAATGATATGTCTGTGTTTTGAGTTCTAAACAGGTTCAGAATCCTGCAGTGATAGGGACAGGAGAACCACACATAACATCCTGTACCAAATGCAACCAACATAGGCTATAAGTAGGTTACTGGGAAAAAAAACAATCTAGAAGTAAGAAAAGCTCTATGTGATTAAGCACAGACAAGCTACATGTCAAATTTATAGGAGTCAGATGGGGTAGATTCTGTATTTCCACTATTCTCATCTTCCTCAGAGGAAGAACACTGAAAGTGTTATGGGAGAGAGCCAGCATGCATGTTTGATGGCAAAGTTTAGGACTACAATACAGGATGCATTTCTCTAGGACCTTCCAGCTAACAGCTAAGGTTTTATCTCAGAAATACAAATAAGCAAGTTGTGGTGCCAGTTAAGAAATAGTTGAACATTTCACCTAGCGTAATGGGAGGAAACTGGGGACCTTCTGGGAGGGCTGACTAGAGACAGAATGCCATGTAACAGAGACTTTGGAAAAGTATATAAGTGAGTCTCAAACAGTTAATATATATTCCAAAAGGTATCCAGAAATCTGGGTGGTTATCTGAGCTAAACTGAACCCATCATTATTAAGTTCATTCCCAGGATTAATGGCCAGACAGTACAGTACGTGCGTGTTTAGTGAAGCCACAAATAAATTAAGAAGGTTAATAAGTGTTTCTCTGAATAAGGAGAATTATTCCTCAGGGAGCCATAAAATATGCTATTAAGACCTTAAAAAAATAGGCGGCCTCTACCATTTTGAGATTGTGGCTTGTTTTGTTAAATAAGGCAGTAATTGTTTTTGTTTTAATAGTGTGACTGGCCAGGTATTCCTGCTTGAGCTCTTTCACTGTTTCTCAGGGTGAGAAGGTCAGATCTAACCCTTTAAAATTTGATTTGGAAAATGGAACCAAGGGGGGAAAAAGTCAAACAGAATGGTGTTATGTGTGTAGTTACAAGTCTATGGGAACACCAGGCCTTCACGCCCAAGTCAGCAACAGCCGTCTCCAGGGTGCCAGACTTCTCTGCCCTTCGCATATACATGAATGCATAAGTGAAGCAACACTGTGGATTTTCCATTCAAATGGATGGGGATGACCTTTGCACCCTAACTGCTAGATGGGGTGATGTTAGAGGAACTCTTGTCTGAAATATCTAAGGTGATGCTACAACATAATTGCCTTTGAGCATCATGTGCGCATAAGTTGGCAAATGGTGTCACTGGGAGGACAGTGCTATATTTGATTAGCACAGTGACATAGGGAGGAAGATTGATAAGAGAGAAGCAGCTGTAAGGAGAACAAAAATGAGATACTGAGAGTGACAAGGAAATAAGAATAACAAGAAATTGGCAAAAAATTTGGTCGTTACTTTGGTACTTCTGGGAGACCTTTGGGATCATCTTCAGGATGGAAAGAATAGGAGAAGGAATAAACTGGACATACCAGCTGAGTTCTGGGCCCTCACTGTTAGCTTCAGAGTTTCACTGGTTCCAACATGAAATGTTTTTTGAAGTACATATAGGCGCTTTTACAGCAGTGACCACTGATTTTCAGAGACCCACAAATCAACACTGCTGTAAATGCTACTCTCTCTTAGTCTGGGCTACAGCTACATGTTTAAGAGGAGCTTCTCAGAGCTTCTCTTGTCCAATTTCGCATGGCATGAAGCTTTTATGATTCCAGTTTCTTAAACACAACAGAAAAAAAAAGCCCAACCCACCAATCTTTGGTTAGTGTAATGAATTTCAGACAAGCTGGTCCAAAATGGATCTTGTGGTCATCATGTAAAAGTCAATACTTTCCAAGGGTGACGACATTTTGTTATCATAACATTTCCTTAGGGTTAAAAGAGGAAATAAATGCTCCATCTCATATACCACTGTGTGATAGCTGTTGGCATGTATTCACCAGTGTAAGTAGTTCCTGATGTTAGAAAATTTTGTCCTGAAGCTAGGTGAAAGAAGCTCAGTTTTGCTGCAGATTTCTGATTTTAAAGCTAGCAACAAACCTCAAGGCATGAAAATGAAGGCAGAATGACCTCATTCCAATTCAGATGCTACATGAACATTCTGTGGGCAGAATTTGAAATTTCTTTCTTGATCTGGATCCAAATGCTGAAGCAAGAATAGTCTAATCAAACCAAAGAAGAAGCCTGCATAAATGCCTTG
This sequence comes from Cisticola juncidis, assembly GCA_013400215.1. NCBI lineage: Eukaryota > Metazoa > Chordata > Aves > Passeriformes > Cisticolidae > Cisticola > Cisticola juncidis. The sequence continues at coordinate 25,302 of VXBR01007738.1, read as the reverse complement.
AAACAGAATCTGCCAATTTCTGTAGAGCTATGCTGACAAGAAGTTATTTCTCCTGTGTTAATATCATTAAAGAAAAGTATTGGAACAAGAAAATAAACAAAAAGACACATTAACTCGAGGTTGAGTGCAAGAATGAGGAGAGCTCAGTGGGAGTTTTGCCATGGATTTTACTGATCCCAGGGCTTCATGCATTTTGTTTTTCTGTAAATGTTTGCAGAGAACTGAGATGCTTAATATTGAAACCAATATCCAGGTGACAATTTGTGTCAAGAAAATGTGTGTGTGTCTGCAAATGAGTGTGTACACATGTGCTTCTTATTAAAATATCCTTTTGCTGTTTCAAATTTAACTTAAAAACTATTTTTTTTAACATGTGGCACTGTCAGAAATACGGGGGCAGATCAATGCAAACTGCTCTGAGTTATTTTCAGTCTGACTGGAAACTACCTTGCATTTTGCCATTGGTTTACTCACAAATATTAGGTCTGATCATGTCAAATCCACAGGTGTTACTTTGTCATGCTTTCACATAGAGATCACATTCCTCATTTCCCTTCAGTAGGAAGATGTAATCAATTGTTTTAGCCAGTGATGAAAGATTTAATGTACATATTTAATTCGTTTCACAAAGGGAAAAAAGATTTTATTTTTAGGGAGAGCTGAATGTCAACTGCATCAATTTTGACTTCCCTTCTTAGGAAAAAGTAACAAATAGTGCATACACTATGGAATCAGATATTGCAATGGATAATAAAAGAAGATTTTGAAGAAGATAAAAATCAATTGCTCACCCTGTCAATTTTTTTGAGGAAAAAAAATCAAGAGGAGACTAGTGAGGGAAAACAACACTTATGAAAGGGATAGTTGTTAGTGGTAGAAATTCAGAGAAGTTAACTAAAGACTGGTTCTTGAAGAGAAGATCCGTGGCATTTCTCAATAGAAGCAAGCCAGAAAAAAATAGTGGAATATAAAAAAGTCCCAGGGAGAAAGAGTGAGACTCAATGTTTTGAGCTGATGAGTAAAACATGCTTCTTGGTACTTGTTAAGATTGTGGCACTGGGGAAAAGTTGACTATAGGTTGCTTTTGCACAGGTAAGCTGGTGATATGTAGAGGTGCTGCCTTTGCAAGGGGAGGAGTGTGGGTATCTGTCCCAAAGTCAGAGAAGTGTGAAGGACTCCATGAATTTAAACAGATATTTGTAAGCCTACTTGGAGATCCAGGTGATCTGTAGTGACTTGGAAAATTTGGTAAAACTCTTGCAAACATTTTGCAAGGGCCTTTCTTGGCTAATTTCAGCTTCTTAGCTCACCATCCAGCTTCTTAAATTCCTTCCTCTATCCAAAAGCAATTGCATATCTGGCTTGAAGATCCTTAAACTGTGAGAGTTTCAGTGACTACAAGTGTATTTCTTCTTTCTAACTTATTATTTGGTTTGTCTTCAGCAAAGACCATCACTTCAGTTTAGAAAGAAGCATGTGGTATGGAACTTGTAAACAAATCGTATACATGGGAGTAATAGATAATCACTGCGACAAAGTAAACTACAATCTAGTCAGGATGGAAAATCTACTTCTGGCCACTGTTGTAGTAAGTGGTGACATTAGGAACAAATAACTCCATAGTGGAAACTGCTTAGAATTTATTTTAGATGGGAAACACTTGCTTAAATGCAACAATGAGCAAACGAAGCGGCTTGTTGAGACTTGACTCTGTCTGTAATGTTATCCCATTATGCTCTCTGTTAATGGTACACCACAATGTAGCAGGTGTCTGTTGATATAATGGTTTGTTTAATCTCTGTTTCTGAGTTCCTCTGAGTGTGGTGGTGCAGACTTTTGAACTGTTTATATTATCGTTGGTTTTTCCACTTTGATTCTATTGAGTTGTCCAGGACTGAAAGGAAAGGACATTACAAGATGGCGAAAGCAAGTGTGCTGAGGGTATGTGACAAGTCTAGAAGGTTCGACGAGAGAAAGGCTCTGAAGGACTCAAGGAAGATGGAGAGGGAGCAGAAGAAGGATTATATAGAAGGGACATTTGTGCATGGAAATGGGGTGAAAGGAAGAAGGGTGGTTTACCTTGTGGGTTGGTTTTGGGTTAGAAAGAAAAGAGATTGTGGGTCTAATTTAGTTTTGATGTATACTGTTCTGTAAGTTCCGTGTACCTACCCCCTTCATTTATATTCATAAGTTGCTACATCCACCCTACAGCTTTCTATTCTTAGCTCTTGTTATGTAATATTCAGTTACCTGTCAGTTATTCTTTCCCGCCACTGGAGTTTCTCCTCCCCTACCCAGTAATTGGTCCAAAGTTTGTAACCCTTCCCTTTGCCCCACTTTGGTTAAGTTTTATTGGCCACAAAGAGGGACTCCCCTTTCTCCTCCCCTTGCCCAAGTCTATATTAGCTACTGTTTTCCTTTGTTCGGGGTCCAGACTGGCCCAGGAGTTCGTGGTTATTAAAATTACGAGTTAACTGTTCAGCTGTCTGGATCCTCCTTTCTGCTTCTCCACGTCGCCAGTGGTTACATCGTGTCTCGGCAAGGCTTCTCTCAGGGCCAAGAGCTCACACGGGCTGACTCTCCACTTAGTGTGTGAGGGCAGCTCATTCGACGCTTGCTCCGGTGCCAGGGCTAGCTCGGGGCGAAACCGAGGGGTTTCGGCGAAGGCACCGCGACATCTGAGTATACCAAGAACAAATATTTAATACTGGAAATTAAATCATAAGAGATAATTTGGAAAAGATAATTAGCTTGTAGGCCTTGCTGAGTCTTAAAGGGTGATTTGTGAGAATGTTCTCAGTCAGGGCCCAGGTGATCAAGAACTGCATGGTTGTCCTGCTTATACCTGCACACTACAGACTTGATTTCAGAAAAGGAGAAGAGCTTCAGCTTTTCATGTGAAGTTATATATTTTAGAAATTTTAAAATTTTGCTTCTATTGTCTAAATATGCTTCTGTTGTCTTCAGTCTCAATGGCTTTGAAAGATACAAGTCAGTTTAAGACATTCAAAAGAACAATGTCTAAAATATATTCAACGGGATCTGTTCCTAGCATCGTTTGTGTGCTTCTCTGAGACTATGTATTTGTTTGTTCTATGGAGGACCTGTTTATCCATCTCTTTGATACAGCCTTGTATAGTCTAGATCACAACTGAATAAAATGAAGATAAAATGCAGGTGGTAAAAAATAAATGAGATAATAAAGGTGGTGTGATAATGAAGCATTTACTAAGGTTGCTTTTGTCTCTTGTTTCAGAGAAAGCTTTATTAATAATTTATAATTTTGTCTATTCCTCCATGATACTTCAGTGCCAGGTATTAGTGGGATTGAATTAATATATGAAATCATGTAGATAATCCAAAATGATACAATTACTGCTGATACACAGAAAATTATGAATACATTTAGACTACAATTTTTTCTGAGGGACAATTTGCTTAATTAAGTGACATAAGGCATTATATTCTACAAAGACATCAGTAGAGAACAGTATGTATCTCTTCAATGACCTAAAGTTCTGATTTTTTTTATGTTGGGTGCAGAATGTCCTTCTCATTTTCATTTGATTGTACTTTACATAAGCATAAGGTATCACTTGATGGGTAAAAGTGAAAAATTGAGTTTTGGTTGCATTTCTTACGTATTTCAATTTTATCTTGCTTAGGATGTTTCCTTTCAAGGATATATTATTATAATAGTGATTTGTAAATAGGCACTGTTTAGGGAGGATAAAATAGTTCCAGTGGTACACAATACAGTGAAAATACATCAATTCCAATTTAGCTTTACACAGAGAAGCATCTGTCAAATGAAAATGCAGTCTTACAAATGTGGGAGATAATCCTTTGTCTTCACTTTTCCAAAGGAAGAACCACATCCTGTGAAGTGCTCAGCATCTGCTGTCCTAATCAATACAGCTGAGAGTTGGCTTTTCTCCATAGGTTTGTACTCCTAGCCAGCAACTGTCCAGCTATAAGAAAGCATCATTGTTTGGCTTGAGGAGAAAAAAAGAATTATATCTTTTATGGGAGATCTAAATCATCTTGTCATCATATAGCTCAAAGATGGCCAAGTATGTTTTCCCTCAAATTTGTTTAAACAAACAAATGTAATTCTTAGGTTTGTGCCGTGGAAGCCAAGTTTCCGTCCAGCATGAATTTAGGACATAAAGATTTGTTTGTGATGGAAACAATGCCAGACACTTCTGCATAGCAGCGTAATGGAGTGCCGCTAGAATGCAGCTTATAAAACCAGATTCAGGAAAACAGAGCTGCTCTGTCTAATTTGGCCTGCACTTTGTGATTACAATAGCATAATTGTGCAGCTTGGAAGCCTTTCCCTCTCTGCTGAAATGATGCAGTATTCAAACACGTGTGAGAGTGTTTCCTCGACAAAAGGCCAGAGCTGAAGCCTCTGCATACCCCCCAAACATTCCTCCAGGATGGGTCCTCTTCATGCCACCTGACTTCCTGTGATGACTGTGCTGTCACCTGCGTGTGTCCCTGAGGACATCCCAGTCTCCTAGTACAAACACACCACAACCAACAACATCTCGTTAGGGAACCTCATTTTTCTAATAATTTGCAGAGTAAATTTCCCCTAAATGGGAGAGTTTGCTCTTCTCCTCTTTAGATAGTTGCACTTGGTCAGTGAAGATTATTTGTGCCAGCCTGCGAGGATGCTTGAGACATGCATGAGGGGTGCTTTCTGAGTGGACAGCACTCACAATATGAATTCTTCTGGAGCTTAGTCAAAACTTTTGTGGAAAAGATCATTAATATATGAAAAGAACTGAGTACCATGTCCTAGACAAGGTGTGAATATGCAAAAGTCTTGTTCCCACAGAAAGACTATGAAAGAAAAAAAGGAAAAACAACTTTTCAGTGTGGAAATATTTATCCCTTCATGCTCATAGAGTCATGAAATCATAGAATATTGTGATTTGGAGGGGACACATATGGGTCAGCAAGCCCAACTCCTGACAACTCTAATGCTGCTTGAACTCTGTCAGGCTTGGTGCTGTGACCACTTCCCTGGAGACCCTGTTCCAGTGCCCAGCCACCCTCTGGGGGCAGAACTTTTTCCTGATATCCAACTTAAATCTCCCCTAAGACAGCTTCATGCTGCTCCCTGGGTCACCACATAGAAGAGATAAGGCCCTGCCCCTCCACTTTCCTCATGTTCATTGCTTCTGAGTGTTTCATCTGTTTCTTTGATAAGTAGTTCCTCCCTTCATACATCACTTACAAAGAAATAAATAGGTGCTGCATTTTGGTGAAAAAGGAGAATTTCAGTGAGCATTTCCTGTAAGAGAGAGGAGTATGATGATTTCCCATCAATATATCATTTGGAAGAAAAAATTATAATATTTTTCTCATTAAATCAAAACTGCTTCCCAAAATACTTAATTTTAGCCATTAAACTTTGAACAAAACCAAAATATTAATTGAGGCTCAGCATATTCCTCTGCTTCATCCCAGATCAGTATTTCCTTTCTTTTTTGTTTGGGGAAAATATGAGGAAACTATTAATTTATTCTGTTATTGATGATACAAGAGAAGATGAGAAATAAATATATTAGAAGCTATTTGTACATACACTTATATATAATGCACGTTACTTATCACTTTTAAAAGCCAGCACATGCACCTAAATACAGAAGTGGTAACTTTGGGTTATCTTTGTGTTCTTGGTTTCAAAATAATAGCTCCTGAAAAAACATTGAAATGTTTCTCAGGTACTCATATGAGAGACTTCTCTGAACATTATTAAAATCTTAAGTTAGTATTTGTGCTAAATATCCTTTTTTAATAGGAGCTCCATTCTGAGGCCTTTTTTTTTTTTTTCTTCTGAAAATCAGACATTTGATCTACTTTTAGAATATTTTGAGAGAGATCAGTTCAGTACCTTTTTAATCCTGATAGCATTCAGGTCATGGCAGCCAGAGCAAAGGTTTTAGCCTGACACTGAGGTCCAGATCTTGCTCTATGTTCAGATTTTTTTTTAATTAGAATGATTAATGAAATGTTAAACCACTTGCAATTACAGCCTCTAGTCAAGAAGAAAGTTGGAAATACAGAAATTATGGGTGTTTTCTTTTTCTGATGGCAATTGGGGAGAGCAGAACTGGTGATGGTAGAATCTCATGGCTCATCCCATGTCAAATTTTGAAGGTCAGAATAAAGCTCAAAGAGATAAAGAGATTTCAGACGCCTCATTGCCAGATTCTGTAGTGGGGTATGAAGTCTAAGCCTCTACTCCAGGAGTCATCCATCAGTCACAAAAAGAAGAGAAATTCTAATTCTGTGGCATGTGGTTTATTTGCCTTTAATGGTAGAGGGATCTGAAAAGAGACCTGTGAGTTTATTCTCTTAGTCATTTCCATTGAGCAAATTTAGCATACTCCTCCACGGGAGTTTCTTCTGACTCGTGACTGAGTAAGACCTACTGAATATCCTGCTGAGAGACCTTCTAAAGATGCTTTAGAGTTTACCTTTTAGATTCTGTACTTGGTAAAACTTTTTGGGCTGCATGAGTCACCTTGGCCCTCCCATTCCAGGGGGTAATGTTGTCTCCTGAGGAAAGGTAGACTAAATTTTCCTCTGTGTATATCTGTGCAATTGTTTTTTTTAATGTGTTCCCGTACCAAATGTCACTACTGAGTACCACTGTCAGCAATGGCAGCTCCTGGCTTTGGCAGGGCTTGCACACTGGTGCGATCTGTATCACAGTTTGGAAGCTCAGGAATGATTGTGTATTTCTTAGAGACAGATATAAGCCATGTTCAAACACAGAAAAGGATGAAGGATTAGTTGCTCCAGTGGTGACAAGCTTTTCTTGTTAAAAGTTTGTATATATTTACAGTCTAAATTTCTTTAATTTCATTTTCAACTTTTGAACCATATCATCTCTCCTCTTCCCTTCTGAACTGAAAATTACTAAAGTGAAGCCTGCTCTTATGCAAACTGTGAAGACAGTTTTTGAGTGATTTTAGGGCAACAAAGGAAATAAGATCAAAAACCATAGACTAGTCTTGTCACCACATTTAGCCCATGCCAAATGGAAATTGAACCACAGGTCTCAAATTATGCTTTTAAGTCCTAAAATGAGTTCTGCTCAGACGAGCTATGCTGACTTTAGTGAAGCCAGGGCAGGCACATGAGCCTTCCTGAGAAAAGAGTTCTGATTTCACAACAGAACTTAAACCCCACAGATTTCAAGGGGTGTCCAAATATGGTAAAATAAGCAGAGAAATACTTCCCTTTTCATCATCCAAGAGCTGCTGTTCACAATATTAACATGAAGCTTTTAGTAAATTCTGGGAAGTTTCTTACTACTCAGAAGAAGGGAAAAATCCAGCATAATAAGGGTTGTAGCTGTCTTTTGTAATTGCTGCTTCTACTGTGGAGGTAAACAGGAAAAGGATCTGATATACTTAAAATAACCAAGTTGGTTTAAAGAGGGAATGTGTTATCCTTGCTTCCTGTGTGTGAGACAGTTAATCACTGCCAGTAGCCAGCAGCATGGGTTTTCTTACGGAGAAATCCCTCTGTGTCATTTCACAGTATGTATTTTGGTGGCTGTCGTGCTTCAATGACACAAGATGTAGTTTCCTTTCTTCATCATCCTGGGACGTAATGGGGTTTTCCTGCCCTCTAAGAAGATTTTTTGTTTTTTCAATTCCCCTTAGCAACAATGACTAGATAATGAAGCCAAACAAGGAGATACCCTGCGGTTCCTATGATGACACATCTCACTGCTGCTGACTCACCTGGTGATATAAGACTTTCTGTTGGTATTTCTATAAATGACAAAAATAAACATCTGCTAATAAAATTACCTCATTTGTTATACACGACTGATGTGTTAAGCTCTTTTAAGAACTCCAATTACTTAGTGTTAGGAACTAATACACCTGGATTAGAGCTGCTCTGCGCTATGTTGAAAGATTACAGTTTACCTCTGGCCTTTGTATTAAGTTTTCTGCTGTGAGCTAATGTGAGACAAACTGTTTAAATTCTCTTCTGGATCTGATTCCAGATTTCAGCAAGGTGGGGAATGAATATTTGCCATAGCAATTCAAGATCTGTCTTTGAAATGGGTAAAAGGGAAAAGCTTATCGTCAGGTATTATATTCAATAACAGTCCAAACCCCTCATTTATTTGTTTCATTTTGTTTGTGCCCTAATGTATCATCCGAGAGTATCTATGTAAATATATCTAGGGCTGATGTGAATGAAAGTAGAAATAGCCTGAATAATGCTGTATTTTAGAGGTCTAAGAAAACAGATATTAGTGATTATAAAACAACTGCTAGTTTTGTGTTCCTATTTAATGGAAGACACAATGGAGGTGTGAGCATTTGGATCTTGTAAAAATCAAGACATATACCTGGAGGGATAAGTGAAATCTGTTAGATATAAATCTGTTAGATTTAAATAAATGTAAGTGTAGGTGTTCTTGTGAGAAATTTTCTTTGTCTTCACTTTGCTATTCTGTTTTGCCAATGTCCAATGTACACCACAGTGTTCCACATCAGCTATCCAGATGATCTAAGCTGCCTTCTCTTTCCCAGGTAACTTCAGGCTCATTATTACTGTGAGATGTACCATTGCTGGATATGAATATTTTGAGGCAGACTCCACAGGTAAAACCAAGAATGTAACTCTAAATTTCCAACAGTAGTGATCCTAAATATGAGTTTCATTTAGGAAAAAAAATAGTTTCCTTGCCTGGTGTAAAGCTGCCCAAGTTTCACTGGCCCTGGTCCATGCCACCAATCTTTAGAAATCTCTAGATACTCTTGAATACCTATTGACCCCTTTAACATTCTATACAGAAAAAAAACTACAGAAACATATAACATTTGTTTAGATATTAGGATCTGGAAACTAAAGATGCATGAAAAGGTCTTTTGTTTTCTCCATTTCCTAAGGACTAATAGAATTACATTGCTTTGGAAGGATTTATTAGATCTGGTGCTCAGCTCTGAGACATTAAACTGTATGGATTTTTCATGTCTTTTCAAGATGAAACAAATACTTTGTTGACTTCAAGGTGACAGAGACTGGGCTGTGCAATTGCACAGTTGGCATCACCCATCTGGGGAGCAGGCAACACAGGCCAAGGTACAGGGATGGACCATTGCCAACCAGCAATGCTAAGTGTATCCTCATAATCTATGGACCCTTATAAATATATATATAATGTGCCTTGCCTATATGCTTACCTATGCCCTTAGTCAACGCAGATGGCCATGCAGCTTAGACATTACATTCTTGTGACCAGATGGCACATGTGGTGCAACCTCATGACACCATTGTGCTGATCCTTCTCCATGTGTTTTCTCCAGCACATGGGGCCTGAGTTGTTTCTCTTTGTGATGATTTAGTAATTTGAGTGGAAAAACATGCTGCCAAAAGAAAAATATGTTTTAAACTGTAATTTTAAATTCCTAGAAAACATCTGGATAGTAAACACTAGAGACTCAATTCTCAACTACAATGGTGATCAAGAAGATCAAGAATTTTGAGGGAAAAAAAACTGTCACAGTGGAAATCCTGGGTTCTTGGGTTAGACTCCCAAGGGAGCAGACACGGCATAAGAGAAGCTTGTTATGGCCTCCATCTATGTCTTGTGATGATTACAGCTGAGTTGGCCAGTGTAAGTCTACAGCTAAGTCTACAGTTAAGATGTAAATCCATTAACAGAAATGTCAGTTTACTATAAAGAAGGCTCTTGTGAAATTTCCTACTGAATACAGGGAGGTGACAAAAACACAGTGAAACATTTTGAGAGTCCTCATCTATTTTTGCAGTTTCAGGAGGTTTGAACAAGTGCTAGAAACCAAAGCCGATAACTGAGCCAAAGCAAATAAGTCTTTTTGAGGTTCCTCACGTATCAATTACAAAGACGCTTTAAACCTTTCAGGGACAGATGTGCTGGAAAACAGAAAGGCAAAATCCAACTTAAAAGCAGTTCTTCACACAAGTGGGGATTTTTTAAGCTGTTAGAATAGATGGTTTATCACAAAGTTTAAAAGCACAAGGGATAAAATGTAGATCATAAAAGTTAGATGGAATTACAAGTAAATCATTAAAAAGATGATATTTGCCCAAGGTTACAGCCTTACCTCATTCCTTTATACTGACAACTCTTTTAGACAGAGCTAACAGTTAAACTAATAACTAAGAAAGCAAAACATATTGTTCAGGCATGACTTGTTGTCAAACACTTTTTATCAGAATGTTTCAGTCATCTCATTGATGCTGGGCAAAACATGGTCACAGTAACTTTTCCTATTCATTGACTGTTACTTGCATCTTGCTAAACTGAAACATTATTTTATGTATTACAGAAATGTGGCACTTTGCTCAAATAAGGCATTTGTTCTAGGAAAATGTTGTGTTTTGAACATTAAAAAGAAGTTTTCTGGTTTTAAAGAAAAAATGGACATCAGGATGAGTCAGTTTTTTTGAGCAGTTACTGTACGTGAAATTTTATTGAACTGTGTAAATATTAAAAGTGCTCTGAAATAAATCAATTTCCAGAAATATTAATTTTATTTATGTCTTCACCTTTGTTTTATGGGTATCTTTTCATTTTACCAACCACTCAGCAAGGAGAAAATAGCAAATTTTACAACTGAAAAAGACCAGGAGATTACAAATCTAGTCATGTAGTCTGGAATTCTGAATGGAGAGTAGAGATGAAACATCAGCTGCAACTGAAGTCCCCTTAGAGTGTTAGGATATGCCAGTTAAAAGTTTAGGTTTTCTGCAAACAATAGGATTATATCTATGGCCTTGATAATTTGACAATTCTTAAAATAAGTGGAACTCAGGGGATATTCAAAACCTAATAAAATAAATTATTCTGAGCTGTCATATTCCCCAAAACTGTATAGAACAAAATAGAGGACAATGAAAGCTGAAAGGATATTTAAATCCAAGGAGCTTTGAAGACTTTTGTCCCCAGGGAGATAGGGATGTATTTGTCAATTTGCCTAAATATCTTCATTCCATATGTTTTCACATTTTGCTCCTAAGCTTTTAATGCATTTTAAATTAAACAGTCATTGAATAAAAAAGAAAATTGTCCTGGGATAATTTCCGAAAGCAGTTTTCCTCCTTCGAGTGGTGTGTTCTGCCCACCAGGCTACACATCTGGTGTCTTGCCTGCTGCTGCCTTGGCTGGGAGAGCCCTGACTTCTTGCCCATCTGCTGTCTGTGAGAAATGTCCTTCCAGGGACAGAGTGGCCTTAACTCAAAGATTAGGGAGTCCTAGAGCAAAAAAAAAAGCAGAGGGTTTAGCTCTTTATGCTGAGAGAAAATAACATCTAGGTCCAGGACTTCTGAGAGATGTGCTGGAGCTTTTGGTGTTCACAGAGCTCTGCAGCACAAGCAGAGGAGCCTGCCTGAATGGCAGGAGCACCTGAAACCTTGGGGGATCCTCAAAGCACATGGGTCCCACTGGTGGGATTGTCCTTTAAGCACAACCATCCCTGCATGATTGGGGTTTACCCCAATTGAAAATTAATAAAACTTTATTTGGAGAAACTGCGCTTCAACATCTGTGACGGAAATAGCTTTTTGAAGAATGGGGTTGAAGTTACAGCTGTGGCACTCCGAAAGCACCCAATTGCCTACCCTGGTGGTAAGGTCCTGTCTGCCAGTGAAATGTGAGTTTGTGGTGTTCACGGCTTTTCAGAGCATTCGGCCACTTAACGCCAGTGTTACTCTGATGCTGTTACGTATGGGCACCCATGTATGCTTAAGAGGCTGATTCAATGGATGTTGCTGAGAGAAATGGTCAGATTTTTTGGTCCAAGTTTCTCACCTGCAAGTGGAAGTTGCAGGAGAAATTTCTGAAGAGGGGATAAAAAACCCAGGGTGTGTGAAGTGTTGATCCCCACTAAGCTTTTGGATGTGCTATGGATTGGAACGGACTAGGACAGTGATTCTCTTACATGCTGAAAGAAAAGAAATTAAAATGGAAAAAAAGTTCCCTGCCCAGTTCAGATTAATTCTAGAAAGTATTGTTTTGGCAGAAAACTACAGACCTCATCTAGAAACTAAAATAAGAAGACACAGAAGCTAAGGCCTCTCACAAAAGTACATTCTGACATTTGTCTCATTTTTCCCTTCATCCTTAATGCCTACAATGCTGAAAACTATTTACAAAGCAAGAGATTTGCCTGGGTGCGACAGCAAGAAAAAAGAAGCTATATGCCCCTGTGGCAGGGAGGACCAGAGGCTACTGTACAGAAGCTTTTTATTCTGCAGTTGCATTTGAATGTTTTCTTCACCTGCTCTGGAAACACTGAAGACTTCTTGCCTGACTTTTTATGGCCTACTGGGCAGAAAGATCCTGCTATTTGCTGGTCCAAACAAAGCAATGCAGCGATGGCTGCTGTCCTCTATGACTGATGTCAGGCACTGCCATTCAGCTTCTGCCCACTTTCCTTCAAATCATGAGATGCTGATTACCTTCTCCAACTGCTCCTGCTGGCCCTTCAGACAGCAAAAAAGGGGAAAACCCTCTATAATCTAGTGAGGCTGAAATATCCATGTGCTGGCTTAGAGCTGACCTTCTGAAGCCTTTTAGAGGCTGTGAAATCTTGTCTGGAAATGTCACAATAAAGTACTGAACATTCCTGATTAGTTCATGGGCACTCTAGAAAGTAGTTGGGAAACTCCCTTATTTAAGAAAATGTTATAAACTTGAATTGAAAACTTCATGCAAAATGAATAGTCTGAGAAAAAATAATGCAGTCATTTTCAGGATGCTTTAAATGTTTTCTATAATATTCAATTAAATCGGTTTTGACTTTCAAAATTAATTCCATCAATTTGTACTGTATATATATAGCAATAACATGAAAGTCAAAATGCAATATTTCCCCATATTTTTTTTGGGTTTGGAGTTGATGCAATTCTGTAAAATAGCTTGCTTTTGAAAAAACTGATTTTTTCTTCTGATGGCAAATGTTAAAAATGACATTTTAATTAGGTTTATATAGAGTGGATTACCTCATACTGTTTTGATACTTTCTCTTCCAAAATTGACATAAACCAGAACCCCCAGAATTACACAGAAAACATGAAAGCAATGCTCAGTTTGTTGATCTGAAAGTACTGTGGTGAAGTCTCATGTACCCCTTTTTAATTCATTTTTCCTTCTATGGAAATTATTGGTATATTTTCCTGAAGGCTGGTTTTGTCATACTGTTGTATCCCAGATGATTTTGGACACCACAGAAAAATCATGGTTAGAGGGAGTGTGTGAAATGTCTGGACCTCTGAAAGGTTCAAGCATGCAATGAATGTACTTCATTATCCCAAATGTAGGATGCCTTCTGCATTCATAAAACAGTACTTTTTTCAGTAGATGAGTTCTGGGAAAACAGCTAATGATTCATGAAAAAATCCTCCTTGTACCTCCTTGTTGGATGATCATCTTACTGCTACTTGCTTTTTTCCTAAGCACGAATTTGGGTGTGGGTGCACAGTGGCATGTGGATAGAGGAAGGGGGGACTGTGTGTGCGTGTGAGTTTATATATGGAATTAATATATGGATTGGGATATTCTTTTAAAGTCTGTAAAGTGTGCGTGCTGCTTTTATTCATTAGCACCTACAAAGGACTAATTGCCATCAGGCATGTAGGTGGATTTTTTGGCAGTGGGCAAGAAACGCAATAGGTTTGATGACAACCAATGATCTGCCAAAGCCTTTTCAGCAGAAGAAGCTAGTTTTGCTGTCACTCACCCACCCCTTTAAATTCAAATGCAGATGCTTCCAGGGGGTGTGTGGCACCCATCCAAGTCAGCACTTGAAGTGGAGGGTTTCTAACAATGTATGTGCAGACCATGCTGTAGCTGTGACTGCTGCCTAATGAGGCAGCATGAGGTGAGTGAGAGGGACAGGTGAAAGCTGAACTGGAGATGGGAGAGCACAAGATGCTCTGGCTTTTCTGCCAAAGTGACAAGAGGGTAACAAGGACCCGCTTGGTGCTGCCCTGCCCTGTCCAGTGGTACCTCTCACTGGAGAAGCCAAGGACAAAAGCTGGCTTTAGGCTTGTAAAGCCCAAAAAGGTTCTCACGGGAAATTCCAGATTTACAAGAATGACTTTGCAGGTCCATGGTTGATCATGCCCAGCTGGTACCCTCATAGTTAAGTGATGGCAGCACATTTCTGGTATCATCAGTACCACGTTCATGTCCCCTGCTCAAGAAGCAGAGAACACTGGCACGCCAGGAGGTCAAAGAGGGCCCATCTGACCTTCGGCCTAACTTCAGAGGTGATGCTTTTGCCCTCTTATCCATTCAGTACTTCAGAAATTAAATCTCTGATAGGAATTCTTAGACAAGTGCAGCATAGGAAAAGTCATGTGGCCAGAAACTGTCAGTATCTTAAGTACTTGTACTGTTTTTGAACAACACATCAGCTGTGGCTGAAAACTTGCCTAGTCTATATGGAATCTGCAGATGGATATCTCCCATGTGGCAAAGCACTATCAAATGTTGGTATAAAAAATATTACACAAACAAAAAATTCACATTCCATCAAAATTAGGCAAATTATATTATTTGAAAAAAAAAGAAAACAAAACAAAAAAAGAGCTAACACTATATTTGGTCTCAGCTTTTGCAGTTAAACTCTAAGAATATCTTTTAAATAGCTTTGCAGAGCAGGTATCAACTCTCTCTAAGAGGGCCTACACTGATCTGATTGAGGGGATTGAGATAGGTCTCTTGAGTGTGGCTCAAGTTCTTTTTATACCCCTGAGTCATGGAGACTTGTGATTGCGTTCCTCTCCAGTCACCTCGGATGACCTCCTTCTCCCCTCCCTTCCCCCACAAAAGGAACAAGAGGTTGTAATTCTGCAATAATGTGGCATTTATCACCTACTGTGTTCCAGGGAGATTAATAGGATTGCTACTTCATACTGTGTTTGTTTCTACGTAGGCCATATCCTTTGTTTCATACCCATAAACTTCTGTTCAGTTTGGAGTTAGCTATAAGAAGTCAGTACAGAAATACATGAACTCTGTGTAGTTGATCACATAAAATAAATAAAAATGACTCCCAGAAAAGGGAGCAGACAGTGAAAAACAGAAAAGAATTTATATATTATACAGAAATTCACATATTGGTCTAACTGTGGTAGTGTAAAATTCTTTCCATAAAATAACATTTTATCTGAAGTGTTTAATAGGGCTGTTATGAGACTAATACATGCTTGCTAATCACTTTGACAGCTTCAAAAAAAGTGCTATGAAAGTAATGGTTATTTCTGTTCTGCTTTTTTCTGTATTTTCCATATTTCAATTGTGATCAGGAATTGGAACATCTACTTTTATCAAATGGTGGGTGGTATCTACTTCTGTTCTTATGCCTATTTCTCCAAGTCACAAACTGACATCAGAATAACAAACAAAGAGGAAATGTAATTGTGTGGTCCTATATTTCAAGTCTCATACTGTCACAAAGAGAAGTCCTTCAAATAAAAATAATTCTTCATTTACTGGACATGTAATTAGTATGCTTAGGCAGAAAGTTCTTCAAGTTAGTGAGACAGTTACTTCAGGGCTAAATTCTGCCACACTTGATCACATTTCATGTAACTTCTTGCCAAATAATTTAGTATTGGCCCCTATGGGGGGAATGCTATTCATGGTATCAGAAGTTACTTGGTAAGAAGGGGATCCCTCATTTGCTGGGGTCTGATGGTCTGTAGAGCCTTAAAAAAGGTATTTCATACCTGCATAAAAATTATTTACCTTATTTTCATTCCTTGAAAGACAGCTTTAAAACCACAAGTCAAACTGCTTTTGCTTTATATTTAATTGAGTCTATTTATTATTTGTTACACAAGTGTTGCATTTTGTTTTCAAAGTCCAGGGTGACTACATTATCTCGTGATGCTTGTGAGTGCTAAGCCATTGATGTTTGTAGGTGGAATTAAGATTGCCTTAGATATTAAGACAAGGTTTCAGCCTGAGCATGGTACTGCTGAGAGGTGGAGATATGTAACCCTTTCTATCTTTGGGGTGAACTGCTGTCCTTCCAATTATTGGAATCCATATGACAACTAATAATTCATCAAAAAATACTTGTTATCCAAATACTGGCCAGTGATCCCCGGATTTTTGGGCTCTCCATGCAACTGCTTTGTTTCTGTGGTAATTTTGCTCTGAAGAACTTGGGAGACGTTTCTTTCAGGGAAGTAACCTTTACTACGGCTCCCTTTACTTTTCCTTTACTTTCTTTGGCTAGTGGATTTGCATGATCAGGCCTGGTCTTGGCTTCTTTCTCCCTCTTGAAAGAGAGGCTCACTTGAGCAGAAGGATCAGTGTAACAGAGAATTTCTTCTTGAAACTTCAGTAGCTCTTGTCCTTCTTTTCTTGGAGTTGGAAATGCAGTAATTAGACCTGAGGTAATCTCTACAGTGCTCATGAAGCATGGTCTGTGGCATGATGTGTCTAACATTAAAAAAATATACACTGTTCCTTGCTTGCAATCAACATTTCTGGATCAGGTCATAAAAATTCCCTATAAATAATATTTTACAGCCCCTTTAGGTAGCTTTTCCAGTGCTTCATAACTATTATAAATAGACATGTAGAGAAAACTTTGCTGCCAATTAAGCCCCATTTTCTCAAGTTACTTAAAGTGCATGTGGAAAACCTTGGTCACCATCATCTCCATAACTGCTTCTTTCTTATTTGCAGGCTGTCATTATATTTTTGCTTCCCTGTCTTCCCCAGAGTAAAAATGACCAAGTCTTTCACCTTTTCTCATGCTAGCCATTTTTCTAGTCTCAAAAATTTGCCTTGATTGAACCTATGGCATGATACTGAAAACCTGCATCAATTTTGTGTTTGAGGCTTCACCAGAAACAAGTAGAGCAACACAATTACTGTTGAAGCAAAAATAGTTGATTTAAAGCCTGTTTAAAGAAACATTCACGTTTAACTCAAAGAAATTATGAACTATGGCTGTATGGGTCTTTCTGAGGTCAAATGAATCAGGAGGATATACTGTATTTCTGAAGAGATACAAGAATGTGATTTCCTAATACACAGTTTTACATTCCTAATGGAACTGGGCTCCACAAGTTGCTGTGTTCTCTATTTGGTATTTGTTATAAACAGACATTGCAATTTGCCAGACATTAAACACATCTGAGCATACCCACAAGCTAATTTGATGAAACATCTGTGTGCATATGTGTATAACAAACCATGAAAGGAATTTTTACTGTAAAAGATAAGAGAAACTCTGTAGATTGTTTTTTATTAGCTTTTTTCAAAGTTATTGAAGTGTTTATGAAAGAAAGAGGAACAGAAGTGAAATGGTTGATAATTTTTAGACTGCTTAGTAAAATGGTAGGATTTTCCAGTTGTGCAAAGCACAGCTTGATGAAAAGCCTGTCTGTTGATCACCTAATTTAATGTCTGTAGAGAGTCAGCACTAGTTTACATTATTATTTAAGAGGAAATGATTTAGAGCATGATGTCAAGTGTCTGTTCTTCTTCGAAAGGGGAGAAATATTTTTAAACTTCAATGTCAAATTTTATGCTTCTAAATCTAACTTTAAAGTTCTTAAATCTTGATGAGTGAGGGAGTTTGGTGTTTGTTGTGGGTATTTGATTTTGAATTTTTGGGTTTTGTTTGGCCATTTGTTTGGGGGTTTTTTTTTGCTATCTGATTGTTTGGGATTTTCTTGGCAAGCTAAGTCAATCCAGTGACTCGGGTGTGGATGTTAGTGGAACATGTTTTAATGACTTACACAAGGCCCCTTTTAAGGTGCCTGAGAGTGGATTTTAGTCTGACAGACTAAAGAAGTGAGTCATAAGCTACAAAATAATAGCTTATTATTATTATTTTTAAAATCTCATTTATGAGTAAAATCATTGTTTTGGCTAGTTCAACATCTTCAAGCAAGCAAAGGATTCAACATAGCATCTCAATCTTAACATCATCATATTTCAGGGAATGTTGAAGAACGCATCTTCCAGTAGGCAAACAGTAACAAAAGTGTCTCCCCTGGGAAGGGATTCTGTCCTTAATTCAGGCCTCCAAAAATAAATAAAGTAAATTAATAAAACATGCTTTAGTAAGCTCACCACCATTTTACATTCTGTTGCTTCTGTTTATATGAAATTTTGTTGCAAAAAAGTAGCAATGGGCGAAAAGCAACAAAAGATCCCCTTATGCATCCGAAGGAGATCCCTTTATTGTAGAATTTGCACTCTTTTTATACCTTTATTCTCTATCCAACATAACTGAAACCAAACCGAGACCTAACAGAACTCAACAGAAGGAAGGGACCCATTGGCTGGCCCAGATGCAGCGCTGCTCTCCCCACGTCCCTCCATCCAATCACCTTCCTGCTCACATGCATCCCTACAGCCTCACTTCCCACTAACTCTCCCCTCACACCACTTCCAACCCTCCGGCCTGCAGCTGTGCCTTTCCCACGGGGCCTTCTGGTGAGAACAAACCTGAAACAGTTTTACAATTACCACCCCCTATTCTACACAAGAAGTTGATCCATTTCACTCAAGCTTTTAAGTAGTCTGACACTAATCAATATGAAAGCCACCTGCTGAAAATATCATCAGTATCTTTGTGACAAGAGACTTTAGGTGGAACTGGAGTTTCCACAAACAGAAAGGGCTTTAAGTTTATCACCCCACAAAAATATCACGGAAACCTTAAAATGCTATCCAGCTAGGTCTCTGTATGACCTATTACTCATTAAAATCACTTTCTAGTGCTTCGATAACTCACTGAACATCAAGTCCTCCTTTTGTAAATGTTGTAGCTTTTAGAAGTATAATACTGTCACTAGCCCACAGTCTTTATCTGTCCATCGGGACAAGCATGTAGGGTGTCCTCTGGTACTGACATCTTAATATTGAAATATTTTTAAGGCACATCATAAAATTTCTATTTTTTCTTTTTTTTTTTCCATTCAGAAGAAAAAGGTGAATCCAAGAGATTTTTGGCACCTGGTTTATTATAACAGCTTGGCGGTAGAGAAAAGGTTGAATTTTTGCTTTCATATTGTAATCATGAAGAAGTTTGCTACTCTTGGTATTCTTGATCTGATACAGTTTTAAAAATGGTGCTGCAGAGGTACCAAGCTTTTTAGCTGCACAAATAACTCTGAGGATGAAACAAAGGTTTGGAGAGGGAGAGGAGAGGTGCAAGCTTCTTACCTTCTGTTTCCAACCTGCTCTTCATCCTCAACAAGACAGAGAGGAGAGGTACAAGTTTCTTCTATTTCCAGACTGCTCTTCAGACACAAGAGAAAGAGAGAAGAGGTGCAAGTTCCTCTCTTTCCATTTCCAGTTGGCTCTTCTTAATGCCTAAGAGAAAGAGGAGAGGAATAACCACCCCCATCCCCTTTTATCACACTTCTCTTTATTCCTTACTGCTGTGAGCCATTAAGGGCAAGGCTGTTTCTTTGTTTTGGTAATTAGTGCACCTGTGACTTATCAGGGGCCAGGTTCCCTGTTAAGGTAATTAGAGCTCATCTAGTATTTCTTGGGTGTCTTCTTTTAAACAGTTTCCCAACCAGTTTCCATCAATAAGGGACAGCTCTGTGGAAAAGTAGGAAAAGTATTTTTTTTATTTAGGCAAGGTTTTCTTAGGTATATCTTACCCTTTAGTCAAAAAAAAAAAAAAAGATTAAGCATCAAAGTCATTGTATACTTGCATAGTAAACATAAACTTGGAACATGTGCTATACAATAGGTTTGCTCAATGTGAGACCATCTGAATTATCTATATCAGACAGCAAGCAGGTTTGACATATTTTGTCATAAAAAATCCAAGATTGCCTGATGCTATTTTTGGCTCAAAACCAGCGTTTGCCTGTGGATCTTTGAGGTCCAGCAGAACAGTCTGGACTACATCAATGCATGTTTGTGTCTAAGCATGTATCAGCAGTGTCCTAGCATACTGGGTTTATTAACAAAATTGCAGCCAATTGACAAAGGAAAATGATTACTCATCTTTATCTGATATTTATTAGATCATGTTTGGATACTCCCAGTTATTGTTCCCAGTGCAAAACGTTGGTAAACTGGAGAGAGTTGAGTGAAGGCCAACAGAATGGACAGGGCTGGCACACCTGCCCTGTAAACACAAACTGCAAGAGAGAGATTGTTCAACCTACAGACAAGATGGCTTTGGGAACACCTTACAGCAGTCTGTACATATCCACAGGAAGTTATCAAGAATGCAAATTCCTCCTATGTAGGAGCATGGTAGATGAATGAGAAACAGCAGTCCCAGACTAAAAGAGGGAAAGTTCCTGGAACTGGAACAAATTGTCCAAGGATCTCTGTGAGGACAGCAAAGGACTGGGACAGGCTGCCCAGGAAATTATGGAGTTTTTGCCATGGAGGCTTTAAACACCTGACTCAACAAAGCCCTGAGCAACCTGGTCTAAATGCTGAATTCACTCTTAACTCTGAGCAGGATGTTAGAGCAGATGCCTATCTGAGATCACTTCCAACCTGAGAGATCCCATGGAAAGCCATCTTCCAAATTCTCTCATGATTACCTTTGGGTTATGCAAGCCACTGAATATATTCCCATTTTCTTAAGGAAGGTCTAAATGCAGAACAAATCCCTGAAAAGTAGTACAAATTATAGTGTGGGGAAAAATGCAACAATTTGGACTGCAAAATTATAGTTGTGAATGGAATTGGTAACAGGATGTCTTGAATGCTAGCAGGAACACTTAAGACTCTGACTTTTAGAAAATCTCTAGTTCTTTTGACAGTTAGGTCACATTTTCTTTAGGAGCCAGTGTTGATTAAGATTCAAACAGTGAGGGTGCAAGCCTTACAGTTTTGGTCTTCAGTTCACATGTCCATAATTTCATTTTAAAAGGTTGTATCTGATTAGCCCATTATGCATTTTTCTGTATTCTCAAATGTTTAATCATAAATAGTGGAGGAAGCTGCGGGTCAGATTAATTAGTCTTTTTGACTCTGTGTGTGTGCATTAACATTATGAATGGTCTGTTACTGCTTAATTAAGCCCACAACATAATTCTTTGCATTGATTAGGTACCATGCAGGTGCCCCAAGTTCAGCTTTTCAAAATTATGGCAGACATCTAAGTCATCTACTGCTCCTGCTCCTACATGTTAGGAACCTCAACTAAATGCCCCAACTAAAACAGGTCAGGGTTTTTCTGATTAAGTAGAATAAGCATGAGAGGTTTTGCTGGAAAAGTGCCATACACTTGATGAAATTCATTAGGCTAAATACTCTTTTTTATTTCCCCTGAAACTTAGCAGGAAGCCTTTCTGCATAGGGCATTGGTAGGTACACAACAAACATATTGAAGAGACAAAAGTCACGACTGTAGGCAAGGTGATTATGTTTGCTCCCTTACTGGAGGACAGACCTCTGCTGGAAGGTTGTGCACCCACAGCTTCCATTTCACCCAGAAGCCAACTAGTGTTGATAGACTGTGTACGTTTTCCACAAACACTGCAAGTGGGTTTCATCTCAAGTACCTTGAGACACACAACGTGTATAGGATATATCAGAGCTGCTCTGTTAGGTTCCATTTATTGTCAGCGGGGAGAAGTAGGTACCAAGAAAAATGATTCATCTGACCTGCCTTAGAAATCTACTGAAAGATGAGATGACTCATACTTCAGCAAATTGTATTTCCTTCCAATGATGGGAAAAGAAGTTCAGATAAGTAGCCTGACTGCAAGTATATGCCACACAAGAGAACAGCACCGATCCATAAATCTAGGACCAAGAGAAGTCTTCTAATAAAAGTGACAAACAGCCTTATTCCTACAGAAGAGCTGTGTTTTCAGTGCAACTGAATCAGACATTATTAAAACAAAGCCAGATAAAGAAGTATTACAGTGCCACAATCAAAACTACAAGTCATACAAGTTTGAAAATCATTTTTTTCACATATTGAAGGGTTTTTACATTGATAAAACCATGGGAGATTGAGAATGATGGTTTCTTTTTCAGAATCTTTATTTATCTCAACCATATTACATTACCTTTATCTATCTTGAACCTTTATTTGGCCACCAACCAGTACAGATCCTTCTGTGTATCATTAAGTATAACTTGCAGCAAGTAGCAAAAAAGAAGAAAAACCTTTTTGGAACTCCCCTTGTTTCTCTCTAGGAGGGTAAAGTTCCTCCAAATCTGAAATCTATATGGTACCACTAACCAACAAAGAGTTCACAATCAGCTCACCACAAGTCTTTCTGTTCCTATTATTTCATCATTATAGATAACTATTTCCTAGAGCCTTATTTGAGGAAGATCTGCCTAAATCTACCTCCATTTGTCTTTTACATTTTTTTCCAAATAAAAAAAAGCCCTCACTTTTTTCTCTGATGACTGCAGGAGAAAGTTAAAAAACTTTCAGCCTGTAAGGTTGCCAGGCAGTGTCCCAACCCCAGAGCTCAGCATCGTGCCTTGCCTGAGTCCTCTGTCCTCCCCTGTAGTGCTCAGCTCTGCTGCAATTCCAGCTGCCCAGAGTGACTCTCTGAGCCATCACAGTTTCAGCACCACGTAATCCTGAAAGGGATGTGAAGAGAGTGAGTTGAGGCTGCAGGGAGAAATGCACACACAACAAAAGAAAAGGGAAGTTAAAATGGGAGGGACGTGGTAAGTGTGGTCACTGAACGAAAAACATGACACAGCTAGAAAGCTGAGGAAAGAAAAAATTGTCCTGGGTGTCTCCAGAGTAGCAATGCACAGCCTGGTTTTTTTTCCTTTTTTGCCTCACTTCCATAAGTTCTAACTCTTAAGGAACACATGCATGAAAAGAAACTGACTTCCTCATAGGCCATGACCTTTCATGCATAATATAAATTCACATATTATGATTATAGTGTTGCTATAGTCATTCAGAAGTCCTGCAGAGAGCTATTTGACATTATTGTATATAGAGTGAGGGCAAAGGGAGTTGAGTTACAAAGAGAACCAACTGTTTTTATTAATGCACAATTTCATAACTAATCATTTTGTTGAAGCATAACATACATCTTGAGAAGGGATGTATTTGTATTAGACACTTGTAAATCTAACTAAGCATAAACACTCTACTTCAAAGCATTCCTGTGAGGGAATGATTGCATTTTAACATTATGCCCAGAAAGGCTTGTCTTGTTGTTCAAAATAATTATACCTGGAGACAGAAGTTTATTATTCTGAGGTACTCCTGAATATTGGTCTATATGAATGTACGTCAGTTTGGCTAGCTAAAATCACGAGATTAGGTAAAGACAGTCTAGTGATGAATACTTTGGGGATCTAAGTTTTATCATCAAGCATCACTAGAAAACCTGTTCTGCACGTGAAACAGGAAAAACCCCCAAGTTTCACTTTTTGTAGTCTCACTAGATATTTAAATTGACAACAGCAGCTTCAAGACCAAGGTGCATTGTCCTAGGCCACAAGATCTTGTGCATTGTCCAAGGCCACAGTAAATGATGCATACACATACAGCCCATGGGAAAAGGAGAAAGTCATTAGCTTGGATATTTTTGAGTCATCCTGCACTGAAGGTGATAAATGTTACCTACTCATTTTGGTGAAGCCTATACACTAAGTTAGTATGGCTCAACTGACAGGCAGAAATGCTAATAATCCTCAGATTTACTAGAGATGCATCTGGGCTGTTATGTATAGTTCATATCATGTAGCATTCTTGTTTGGAAGCTAGCCTTACAATCCCATCCATTTCTGTAACCATTTGCTAATAATACTACTCATCTGCCTTGGAGGATGTGCTGGATGTGTGGAACTATAGGAAGTATGGCTGTTGGCATCTCTGCCACAGATGGGCTCAGAAGTTTGACTAAAGCTGTGTTGTTATGTCCCACTTTCGTAATGAGCCTGGTGTGGAGGAAGGGTGAGACTTGTGCAATTGCTTTGCACACTGAAGTGTGCCTTCAGTTTGCCCTGGAATCTACCATGTGGCGTTGGTCTACAGGAAAACAGGGAAACGCCTTAAAATAGGTTGATTTATGCACTTTTGCTTCAACTTTCTCTATTATGTGATAATCTCCAGATTATCACATGATGTGTTTCGAAGAGGTGATGAAAGAGAGTGATAAAGTGGTTTTGTGAATGCTTGGTAGAAACTGGAGAGCAGAACAGGAGGATGAAGCACTGCAGTTTAAGAATTAGTGATACTGGAAAGTAATCCACTACTTCAAAGTGCAAATCAAAGGGCTGTCATTTTAATACATCACCATATGTGTAACAAATCCTATCCAAAGGCAATTGGCAGTATCAAGGGTTGTGTGACCCCACCACTCAGAGATGCTCTCTCCATGCCAGTCTTTTTTCAGTCATCTTCCAACCACAGGACTTCTAAAGGTGCTGGTTGAATGTAAGAGCAGGATCTTGCTCTCCTCTTCCCAGTCCGTGACAAACTAACATCCAATATCTGTAGTATTAATAATATCCAGAAAAAATGATTAAGGGTATTACAATTTCTGGTGTATAAAGCTTAAATGTCAAACATTTAATGTAAAAATACCCTGTACAATAATCACAATGTTACTGAAATAAATTAAAACATGGCATTTACAATATGGAGAACAATTGAAGCCACAAGGTGACAGTAATCTCTGCAGAGGAAACTGTTGCTTCAGAGGTATGTTCTGCTGAATTTGCAGTGATCTTGGCAAGCATAGTTATGGTCTGAAAATAAAAATCTGCTTATTCTACATTGTAATCTTCTCTCATTCTCATTACCCTCTCCACTGCTGTGCACTGTGACAGATCCAAAGTTTTTATTGCCATTAACGGAAACCTAAATCCATTTATCCCAACTATTTTCACTTTTATGAGCTGTACTGATTCTACCTTTCAATTAATAACAGATATGCTGTAGGCCAGCAAGTACCAAATACTACTTTTACACCAGATTTTACTGGGAAGTGCCAAGAAGCTGCAGAATTTTTCAAAAATTTCTTAGTACTACAAAATCTCTTCTAAGGCCTACAGGTGTCAAAATGCATGCACAAGTCTGATACTGTTCTTACGGTTTATTCATGCAAATATCTCAAAAACCTCAGAGCTGGCATCAACAAATAAACCTTCATATAATTAGTTATTTCTCATTTCAGTGATTACTTTGTCTGAGGAAAGAGTCCTTATTGGTCTTAGAGCCTCATCAACACCCGGGAACATGGCTTTGAGTGGGTGTCCCATATCCCCTACTATGCACCAGCTGCAGGCAAAATGGAGAGGTACAATGGACTGTTAAAAACCAC
>VXBR01007723.1:6991-17729 GCA_013400215.1 Cisticola juncidis | reverse complement strand
ACCTGCCTCGGCCAGGGCCCCTCCCTCACCTGCCTGTGCCAGGGCCCCTCACTCACCTGCCTCTGCCAGGGCCGCGGCCACCTCGTTCTGGGTGGAGTAGATGTTGCAGGCGGACCAGCGGCACTGCGCCCCCAGGGCACACAGCGTCTCGATCAGCACCTGGGGACAGCACAGCGGGTCAGGGACAGCCGGGGACNGTCAGGGATAACCCAGGGGTCACATGTCTCTGGGTCAGGGATGCCCCATGGGTCAGTGTTGCCCAGGGGGATCAGGGATGCCCTGGGGCTCCAGGACACCCCAGGGGTCAGGGATAACCCAGGGGTCCCATGTCTCTGGGGTCAGGGATGCTCCAGGGGTCAGGGGTGCCCTGAGGATCAGGGATGCCCCGGGGATCAGGGGTACCCTGGGGCTCCAGGACACCCCAGGGGTCAGGGATAACCCAGGGGTCCCATGTCTCTGGGGTCAGGGATGCCCCATGGGTCAGTGTTGCCCCAGGGCTCAGGGATGCTTTGAGAGCTCAGGGAAGACCCAGGGGTCAAGGGTGCCCCGGGGGTCAGGGATGCCCCAGGGATCAGGGATGCCCCCGCACAAGGGCAGGCATCGAGCAGCACTGATGGGCACAGGAACCAAACGCTGCCCTGGGGAAATGCCACCAGCACAACCTTTCCAAAACCAGACTCTACTGAACGTGCCTCCTCCCACTCTGAAGAGATAAAGAACTTTCTTCCCCAGGGAGAAGCTGATGTCCCACCCCTGGCCCCCCAGAGAAGCATTCACTCACTGCAGTCTGTGCTGTGATGTGGGTACAGCCCACGATTTTAGCTCCAGCCAAAGGCTTCTCCCCCTGGGCTCGTTTCCTGAGCGAAATCAGAGCAGACATGTCTGCAAAAGGAAGAGGTCAGGGAATGCTGATTCAGTCCACGAGGTCCCCTCTCTGCCACAGCTCCCCTCCTTTCAGGGCCTCTCAGAATATTTCCAGCCCCAAAATTTCTGTTGTAGCTGTTAAACAGACAGGAAGAAAACTCCTCATCCTTGGCCTGGCAGGTCTGTGCAAAATGGGACCAAAACACCAGTGCCATTTGTCACTTGACCAAGGGACAAGGAGAGGGACAAGGAGAGGGACAAGGAGGGGTCTGGGACTGGCACTGCCTGGGGAAGCCTCCTAAGGACAGTCACCAGCCCTGTGGCAGCAGGTGAAGCACCTGAACTGGAAAACTGTGCTGCCACATCTCAGAGGAGCTGCTCCAAATGTGCCTGGATTATCTTCCCCTTCTAAAATGAAAGGAGAGTTACCCAATCACCCCACTGGAAATGTTAATTCAGCTTCCTACTACCCCCAAAGGAAGGGGCTGGGATTTTCAGCTTTCATGTCTCTGAAGGTGTTACAAGATCCCTGTCCATCCAAAGCCAACAAAACATTAAACCCTGCCAGAGCTCTGCTCCAGCTAGAAAAGGGAAGGGACACAGCATCAGCGTTTGCTGACACATCTTGCTCTTCCTCAATGGATTTGCAGGGGAAAACAGGATATCCAAGGCTGCAGCAGGAGGGGCAATCACCACTCCTCAGCTCCTGGCCCCAGAGCCTGCCCCAGAGGCCCCACAGTCCCCTCTGTACCTTGCTCAGCAATCTCGATCTCCCGGCGCCCGAACTCTGCCTGCTTGATGTTCTTCACACAGAAGTTGCTGCTGCCCTTGGAGTTGGTTTGCTGCTTCTCCCGGGGGGACACCTCATCATCAGAGCTGTCTGTGTACGAGGCAGCTACACCAAAAGAGAAATGAGTGTTTTATGAATCCAGGTCTTATGAATCCAGGAACCTCCTGGATTCATAAGGTTTCTGCTCTGTTTCCCTTCCCAGCTTTCACTCATGGCTCAAACTACCCATGTCCCAAGGAAAGCCAACACCCTGAAGGAATTTTGTGCTTTTTTCCTCTGAAACAACCCAGAGGTAACAGGATTATCAACAGGCAATCAACGCCTGAGCTTGGGGAATGCCTGGAATCACTCCCTCAGCATCTGAGCACAACCAGCAGCACAAATCCTGCCACAGGGTGTGAGCAGCACCCACGCTGGGTTTGTGAGGGGAGCACACCAGGACAGGACCTGGCACCTACCGGAGCTGTAGCTGTCGGTGGAAGACTGGGAGATGGAGCGGGACAGGGACCGGCGGCCCGTCTTGGTGGGGAATTTGGTGAACTCCTGCATGTCATCTGCAAACTGGATTTGCTGGGAGCAAAGGAAAGAAGTGCTGAATCAGGAGGTGATCCTGAGGGCGTGACACATCCCCACAGATCCCTTCAGTCTGCAGCAATTAACACCACCAATTAAAAGGGTACAGATGCCAAAAATTAAATCCCTCCCTCTACCTGAACTACTGCCACCAGGTTTTCATCACCCTGCAGATTTGACACAACACCTGAGGATACAAAGAGCATCCTGAAAAATCCCCTTTAACCCATTCCCAGCTCCCTAGGGCTCCCTCAGGAATCACACTCCTTGTACAACCCACATGCCATGTGGAGGCAGAGCCCCTGCTCCCCCAGCAGATTTCTGCCCAAAACTGCAGCAGCTTTTTTTATGGGGTGGTCCCAACAGACCCCTGGTGCTTCCAGGCTCTTCCCCAGGAGCAAAGTTTTTAACCTGCAGGTTAAAAACACTGCACCTCCTTCCAAAAGTGACACTAAAAGTACAGGAAAAAACCTCAGCAAGAGAGAACATTTCAACAAAAAGAAGTTGATATTGCATTGGCTTTCAGCCTCCTCTGCAGGACAAGATGTTTCCATTGGAAGAGAAGCCCCAAAACAGCCACCTCTCTCAGCCAGAGGCAACTCAAGGCTCCAGCACCTTCCACCAGATCATCAAATTCAACTGTGTTGGGCCAAAAAGAGAGGAAAAATAACCCAAAACAGCTCAGCTGCTGCCCTGAGTGAGCAGCCAGCTAAAGGGCTTTATTGCTGCTCCTGCCAGGGAAAGCCAAGATAAAAGGGAATTAGGGAAAGCACCACAAATCCAGCCTGCAGCCCCCTCCCTGCTGCTGTGCAGGAGACCCTGACAAAGAGCCCCAGCACGGCCCCTCTGCTCAGATCACGTCGCTGCAGGATTTAATTTTGCCATTTAACAGGGATGAGACGTCATGGCAGGGAGTGGGATTAACAAAGCATTCCCAAGACCCAGGAGAGCTCAAGAGGAGTCCTGGAGAAATCAAGATGATGGAAAGAGACAGCCCAGAGCGGCCTCAAGGAGGGGTTTTCTGTGCCACAGTCATCCCAAAAGCTCCCTGAAAGCTTTGATGCAGGAAACAGCCTTTGGAGGGGAGAAGAATGAAACCATTAAGTTGAAATGATCCATTCCAGAAAGGAGGAATCTGCACAAGCTGGAGCTGGGGTGGCTGCAGCACCAGTACAGCTTTTGGGGCTGGAAAAAGTAACAATCCTACAGAATCCCAGCAGATGGGCCAAAACCAGCATGGTATTCCAGCTGGGAAGGGACAGGGGGCATGAAACCCATGGGTCACTCCAAGGGAGGCCAGGAGGGTGATGTGGGACTCCAGCATCCCTTCCAGGAACTGACTGGCACAGATCAGACCCATCACACCCAGCCAAGCATCCCAGGCACTCCTGTGGGTGCTGCTGCTGCAGGGTTCCCAGCCAGCTCCTCCATCCTGGACACACCACAGCCCAGTTCTGCTTCCCCAACCAGACCTCCCAGCAGACTCCTGCTGGATTCTGATGCAAACTGCTTTAGTTTGTGTTAGTGGAAGGAACAGGAATGATAAATGGAGACAGAAGGTTTGGTTTTGCAATTGCTTGAGGTCATTTGGTGCAGAGGGAGGATTCGGAGGGCACCACAACCTCCAACCCCACGGGAGAGCAGAGGGAGGATGCAGAGGGCACCACAACTTTCAACCCCACAGGAGAGCAAAGGGAGGATCCAGAGGGCACCACAACTTCCATCCCCACAGGAGAGCAGAGGGAGGATGCAGAGGGCAGGATCCAGAGGGCATCACAACCCTATCCCCGTGGGAGAGCAAAGGGAGGATCCAGAGGGCACCACAACCTCCAACCCCACAGGAGAGCAAAGGGAGAATCCAGAGGGCACCACAACCTCCATCCCCTCAGGAGAGCAGAGGGAGGTTGTGGGGGAGACCACAACCCTCATCCCCACGGGAAAGCAGAGGGAGGACCTGGAGGGCACTGAAACCTCCATCCCCATGGAAGAGCAGAGGGAAGATCTGGAGGCCACCACAATCCCCATCCCCACAGGAAAGCTGGTTCCAGGGATAAGAGAGGCAGAAGCCCTTCCAGGCAGGACCAGCACTGTGCTCAGGGCGTGTGGCAGGAGCTGGCAGGTTTCCCAACAAGGAATGATGTGGCTGGAATTTGTTCAAGGTCTACTGCTCGGATCAATCTTCCCCACACGGCCTGGGATAGGCTTGTGCTACTTCCGTGTCAGTTTATTATTGCTCACAGGCCTTCCAAGCAGGAAAAAGTATCAGCAATTTGAGGACACAAGATTTCCATGCTGTCACATCAAGCTCTTCCTCTGGCAGCTCATCAAACCAGAGGAAATAAAAAACATTCTGCATAAAACAGCTGCTGGCATTAGAACAGCTTAAAGTGTTAGCTGAGGAATTTTCTGTATCTCAGGGAAAGGTTTCCGGGGAAGAGGTGACCCAGGAGGGAAAAAAAAAAAAGGCACAATGCTCTAGCCCAGGGTGCAGGTCTGTCCTGGCTTGCAGCATCCAGGGTGCTCCAGGACAGGGCAATTCCCCTCAGGGATATGTGCTGCCTGCATGTTCTCATGGAGCAAAGCTCCTTTGGGATGCAGAGGAAAAGAGAGGGTGGGATGGAGGGATGCTGCACTGCCCAGTCCCACAACATCCCACACCACAATCCACCTCCCCTTCAGGGCTCCAGCTGGGAGTGCTGAGCCAGCTCTGAGGCACAACCCCACCCCACGAGAGAAACAGGTTAGAAACACAGGAATAAGGGGATTGAATCCAAGGGGAGAGAAAAAGCAAGTGCTAAACAAACCAAGTGCTGAATTACCCTCAGTAATCCCTACCATGGCTTTACCAGGGCTCAACTGAACTCCCCAGCTTAGCAAAATCTGCCCTGGCTAAAATTATCATCAAACACCACGAGCAGCCCCCGAATCCAACCCACAATCCGAACATCCAAGCCCTGGGATCCCGGGAATTACCGCAGTGTCCGGCAGCGCGGCGGGAGCCCGGCAGGAGGGACAGGGCACCGGGGCAGAGGTGCGTGACAGAGCCCTCCACGTGCCCGGCGCTCGAGCTGCATTAAGGAGACAGAGAAAATCTCCTAATCCCCCTGCCTGTCATGGGAATTGGAATGAACGGCATTCCCAGCCAGGGGCAGGGCGGGATGGGGGCAGCCCAGCTCCCCAGGGCACGGGCACGGATCGCATCCCAAACTTCATCCTGCTGGAAGCTGCTTTTCCAGCCGGGTGGAGCGCAAGGTTTAAGAGCAAGGAAAATATTTTTTCATCCCAGAAATTCATGATCAAGGAGGGAAAACAAGACAGCACCCATTTCCCTGCACAGGAATGAAGCCAGGGGTTTTCAGCATCACTGCCATGGGAAAGGAGGAGATGGGGCTGGAGATGTGAGGGGCCAAATGAGCAGCTCCTCACTTGGAACAGCAGGGATTTGAGGGGATGTTCTGCAGGAAAACAGCAGGATCCAGCATCTTCTGCCAAGTTCTTCCAGAGCATTGCTGGGCACTGCCTGCTCCTCATCACACCAGCCAAACCAGGAGGGCATTTTCTCCCTTGGGAAATCCACTGCCACTGTGTTATTCCCAGACAGATCTGACATTTCCCATGTTCAGCCCAAACCACCCTTCCAGGGCTAGAGCTGGAGCTGAGGGAGCATTGCCCACCCTGCCTGGAACATCCCACAGCACCAGGATATGGAAGGCCAGCCTGGACAAGCTTCTCTCCAGGTTACAGGGACACAACCAGTGAGAGCACTGGTGGGGCAGAGCCAAACCAGCAGTTCAAGTGTCCCCAGCACACACAGGCTCGTTTGTTTAATTATTGCGACACAGGGAGGGCAAACAGATTGCAGGTCTGGATTGGTACCATCTCACCAAACTGGCAGCTCATGGCTGCAGGGTGTGCCATCCTCCATGGCTGGCACCAAGCACTTTCCCAGTGGTCAGCCAGGAGAGCAGTTTTGGAGCTGACAGGGTAAGAAAATTCCACTCCCTGACTCCAGGGAGAGGGAGTTGGAGACAGAGCTGGATTTACCCCAGGCACAGATGAGCCCAGCGTGTCCCTCTCACTCAGGACAACCCCACTTTTCATTTTAACACTTCTTCCACTCCCACAACAGCACCAGAGAGGTCACTTAAGTTCCTTTGTTGTGCTACACATCCCTGACTGCATCCCATGCAGCCTTGGGGCAGAGCAGGAGCAGGTTGTGGAAGGAACAGAGATTTTGGAAAGCATCCACCAACTCACAGCTGACATGGCTCATCAATGCACAGCTCCACAGGGGAAAGGACATGGCTGGGAAGCAGCTCCAGGCTCTATTTCTAGCACCCCCAGGTTTGCTTCAGCAATCCTTTTTTTCCTATTATTATTTATTATTAGGGACAACGTGAGCATCAGCACACACGCAGCCATGGGAGAAGTGTCTTCCCAGCCACTTCTGTCCTGGATAAGTGGAGAGGGGACAGGAGCAGGCTCCACACATCACCCAAGATAAGCAGGAAGCAATGAACCATCTAAAACCCTCCAGACTTCTGAGTGTGACATCCATGGATGTGAGGACACGGCACAGTTGCCCAGGGAGGAACAGCAAAATGGGAGGAGAGCACATTCCTACAAGCACCTCTAACACAGCAGAGTCCCTGCAACCCAAATCTGTCCTCCCAGGAGAAAGCCTGGAAGGATCCAGAGTCCTGGGACATTTCCTTTGGCTGCAGAAAACCAGCAGCAGGGATCAGGACTATTCAGTTCCCCTTATTTAATATGTTCTCCCCAACAAAAACTCCCTGGCAGAGGCTGGGAGGGCACTGCTGGATGCCCACGCTGCCAAGGCAGCCCTGACATGACCTGTCCTTTCAGTTCATCCTTTCTTTGTCCTGGAAATTCAGCCAGACAAGGAATGTTTTACAGCTCAAACGAGCATCCTCCTCCTCACCAGCCCTGCTCCCACACTGGACAGGAGCAGCAGCTCAGAGCAGGGCTGGGGTTTGCCCACCTGGAGATGGCACCTGCAAGCTTCAGTCTCCAAGGACTCCTTATCTGCAGAAGGACAGGGAGCTGCTGGTTTTCCCAAGGAGGAGCTGGGTCAGGCTTTTCTAAGGGACAAGTTGTTTTAATCCACTGATTTGCAGAAACAACTCATTGTAGCACCCAGGGAGGGCAGAGCATCCAGGGAATGAAGCCCTTCAGTCTCATCAGCAGAGGGGGAAAAGTCAGATAACCTGTGCTCCTCATTCCAGGTCAAAAAGAAGAGAGGAGCAGCTTTGCTTGAGCCACCTCCTCAGGGAAGGGACAGAACCCTTCCATGCTGTTTTCAAAGCCACCCAGATCCCAGAGGGGACCCCAAGCTTCCTGACCAGGAGAAAAGAGCTATTTCCACATTTCTTTCCCTGAGACCATCCCAGCTGCAGGTTCCCAGTGCTCCCAGTGTGTGTCCCTGTGCTGGCCCCTGGAGCTGGCTCCATTCCCACTGTGGCCATGTCAGGGTGCTGGGTTTGTTTAGAGGACTCTGCTGCCCTGCCTCAGGCCCCTCTGCTCCGCTTGCAGGCTGGAAGAGCCAGCCCCTGTTCCCACAGGACAGTGTCTAGACATGAGGCTGGAAACAGGGGACACACAGGGGGACACAGCTCCTGCTGCACAATCCAACAGGACAAGGATTTTTGGGGTGGGAATCAGCAAAGCAGACAGGGATGGTTTTAGGGTTCTTTTCATGTGAGGTTATCCAGCCTGGAAGGGTATTTCTGGATCACAGCACTCCTTAAGGATGGAAGGAAAGGAAAAATGAGGTACTTGGAAAAGAGGGATGGGGCAAGACTCCCACCCTGACTGTTCCATTCCCCTGTGGGAATGATTTCTTCCCCCTCAGGGACCCCTAGATCTTGTACCCTGTAGTTTGACCCTTCCTTCCCTTTCTGACCCCATTGGTTGTGTCCCAATTCACCGCACCCTGACAAGAGCTCAGAACAGACCCTGTTCCTCTGTGCACACCCTCTTTCCCTCTGGAGACCGCCTGGAATAAACATCTGACTGCAGCTGAGGGTCAGAGCCTCTTTTGAGTCCTGTTTCCTGTCTTTGAGATATTCCTCCAGAGCCTGAGAAGGACTGAGCTAGCTTAGACCCTCGGAGGGGTTAAAAGGAGGATTTATTATCACCTGACAATTCACCACCCTCATCCCCAGACCCCTGGGGAGGGTTTGGAGGCAGATTTGGCTCTGGGACTCAAACCATCCCATTTTCCCACCTCCAAGCTCTGGTCATGCATGCCAGTGCAAACCTGGATGGCAAAGGGCTGCACAAATTCACATGAGACTGTGGCCAAGCCCATGGAAGAACCAGCAAATCCTCCCAGCAGCAAATGAATCCCCATGCAGAGCCCATGGCAGGTGAAAGGGGGGGATTTTCCACTGCTTCATCCCACAGGGATGCTGGAAGAGCAGCAGAGCTGCTCACCAAGCATCCCCTGGTCCTCCACACGTCTGGGAGAGCTGCAAGTGCAATAACCCTCAGGAAAAAGGATCTGCTTCTGCTCCAGGTGTGGACTTGGCAAGAGGAGATCTTTCTCCTGGGGGTTCCCCCAACTTTTAGAGGAAACCCCAAGTGCTCCATTCAGACATTGCAGCTGGGAGAGCCTCCCAAGGGTGCTGCTCTGTGAATGGAAGCACAGCCAGTGGAATTTGGTGCTCCTGGATCTGCACCTCACTCCCAGAGGGTTCACAGGGCAGGCTGCTCTCCCTAGAGGCACAGACCTGCCTGGCACTATCCCTGCCAACTCCCTGAGCAGGAATGCCAGCCAAACCTCTGCCTGGAAACCTTTACATTGCTCCCAGGGAGGAAATAAAAGGGCACTGAGGTTCTGGTAAAGCAAATCAGCCAAGCCCTGATCCCAACCTCCATCCTCCAGTGCCAGTGAAAGGCTGGTTGGGTAAAGCACCAAGGAAAAAAAACCCAAACAAACAAACCAAGTTTCCGTGAGGAGAATTCCAAGAGGAGAATTAGGAAATTCCACCTGAATCCCAAAACTTGGCAGAGAAAAAAAAACACCAGGAAAGAAAGAGACCCATTCCAAAGGTTAGGAGGCTGGAAATCACCACAAGATTTCAGTCATGATGGGAATCACTGTAATGCCAGTTAGAGGAAAAATAAACAGGAGGGATTCAATAAAAGAAATGTGATTTTGAATGTTAAATAGTAACTGGGGATAAATCCTGCCTCGTAAACACCTGGAGGTCAAAGGTGTGCTCCAGCAGGAGCAGAGGGAAAACTCCCCACCAACAGATAAGGAGGCATCAAGTCCTTGGCCAGGAAAGGAGGCAAAGTCTTGGGCCTGGCTTTGATGGAGAGGGATATCTCCTGAAACACACAGGGATATCTCCTGAAACACAGAGGGATATCTCCTGAAACACAGAGGGATATCTCCTGAAACACCAAGGGATATCTCCTGAAACACCAAGGGATATCTCCTGAAACACACAGGGATATCTCCTGGAACACACACGGATATCTCCTGAAACACCGAGGGATATCTCCTGGAACACAGAGGGATATCTCCTGGAACACCAAGGGATATCTCCTGGAACACAGAGGGATATCTCCTGGAACACAGAGGGATATCTCCTGGAACACAGAGGGATATCTCCTGGAACACAGAGGGATATCTCCTGGAACACAGAGGGATATCTCCTTCCTGACAGGAACAGCAAAAGTCCAACTGCTGGGATCCCTAAGGGCAGTGAACTCTGGTCATTCTCAGGTTAACCCCATAATCCCCATGAATGGGCAAACAGGTCCAAAGCCATCCTGGATTTCTCACCTCGAAATTCATCCCCAGTGCCCACCCAGCCCATGGCACAACCAGTCTTTGGGCAGGAGGAAAATTAGGATTAATTGGAGTTACCACACTGGAAGAACCACACAGGCAAGACAAGGTCGTGCCCTTGCAAGGACAAGGGGAATGGTTTCCCACTGCCAGGGGGCAGGGATGGATGGGATAAGGGGAAGGAATCCTTCCCTATGAGGGTGCTGAGGCCCTGGCACAGGGTGCCCAGGGCAGCTGTGGCTGCTCCATCCCTGGGAGTGTCCCAGGCCAGGCTGGATGGGGATTGAGAGCCACGGCAGAGGGAGGAACTGGGTGAGCTTTAGGGACCCTTCCAACCCAAACCACTCCCCTACTCCATGACTGTGGGTTCAGTCACTTCCAGCAGCTTATGGGGCAGTCTGAGCACTGTTGGCCTCCAACAGGCCAGCTGGCAGAGCTGGGAGCCCATGGAAATGTGTTTGTGTGTCAGAGCTGAAAGGGAATCAGCTTTAATTAGCATCAATTTTTAAACTAATTAGAAAATGCCTCTCCAAGCACGGTTGTATGAGACCAAGAGAACACTTGGAAGCACTTTCAAATGGCTCATTCAGCAACACCTCATGGTCTGAAGGGAGGGTTTGCCACAAAAAAAAAAAAAAACAAAAAAAAAAAAAACAAACAAAAAAGAAAAACCTAACTTTCTCTCCAAG
>VXBR01007716.1:24048-42160 GCA_013400215.1 Cisticola juncidis | reverse complement strand
ATTATCCAAAAGCTGTGCAACTCCTGAAATCTGAGGCTGCTGTTATCAGATAACACATCCACATCCAAGAATCTCCCACATTCTCCTTCTCAAACTGGGGATGAACATCCCCAAAGCAGTCCTGGGGTCACACTGGATGGGGCTTTGCAAACTGAGCTGAAAAATATTTATCCTGTGCTGTGAAAAACTGGAGAATTCCTGGAGGAATGTGTTGCCAAAACGCAGCTGAGGTCAGGAGCAGCAAGATTTAAGGTGGATTTTTGGGGCTGTGGGTAAATGATCACTTCTGAAGAGTTAATGCAGACAGAACAGGGAGAGGAGGAGGAGGAGGAGGGGAGTTAATATTTAAAGGTGAATGTACCTTTGTTAAAATTCAGGGTGACATCTTGTGGGCAGAGAGGCTGAAGTGCTGTGCAGGTTCTGGAGGGTTTAACCTGCCTTGGTGGCTGGCAGGGGAGCAGGCTGGGGCTGCAGAGCCCCTAAATGAGCTTTTTTGGGATTCTGTGATTTATCCCAACCCTCCCTGTGTGAGCAGCCTCTCCAAGGGAGCCTTTGGCAGCTGTGCCTGGCTGGGGAGGGGACAGCGTGGGTGGGGGGACAGCAGGTGCCCTGTGCTGCTGGGAGGGACAGGGTCCCTGGCCAGGGACAGCAGAAGGCAGGACAGGAGCTGTGCCAGGACCTGGGCAGGACAGGAGCTGTGCCAGAGCCCAGCCTGGGGCTGCAGAGCCCCCCAGGACAGGAGCTGTGCCCATCCTGGTTGGACAGGAGCTGTGCCAGGGTCTGGGCAGGACAGGAGCTGTGCCCAGCCTGGCAGGACAGGAGCTGTGCCAGGGTCTGGGCAGGACAGGAGCTGTGCCAGGGCTCAGCCTGGAGCTGCAGAGCCCCCCAGGACAGGAGCTGTGCCCAGCCTGGCAGGGCAGGAGCTGTGCTCAGCCTGGGGCTGCAGAACCTGGGTAGGACAGGATAGGAGCTGTGCCAGAGCCCGGTCTAGGGCTGCAGAGCCCATCCTGGGGCAGCAGGCAGGACAGGACAGGAGCTGTGCCAGGGCCTGGCAGGACAGGAGCTGTGCCAGAGCCCCCAGGACAGGAGCTGTGCCCAGCCTGGGGCTGCAGAGCCCATCCTGGAGCTGCAGGCAGGACAGGAGCTGTGCCAGAGCCCCCCAGGACAGGAGCTGTGCCCATCCTGGCAGGACAGGAGCTGTGCCAGAGCCCCCCAGGACAGGAGCTGTGCCCAGCCTGGCAGGACAGGAGCTGTGCCAGAGCCCCCCAGGACAGGAGCTGTGCCCAGCCTGGCAGGACAGGAGCTGTGCCAGAGCCCCCCAGGACAGGAGCTGTGCCCAGCCTGGCAGGACAGGAGCTGTGCCAGAGCCCCCCAGGACAGGAGCTGTGCCCAGCCTGGCAGGACAGGAGCTGTGCCAGAGCCCCCCAGGACAGGAGCTGTGCCCAGCCTGGCAGGACAGGAGCTGTGCCAGAGCCCCCCAGGACAGGAGCTGTGCCCAGCCTGGCAGGACAGGAGCTGTGCCAGAGCCCCCCAGGACAGGAGCTGTGCCCAGCCTGGCAGGACAGGAGCTGTGCCAGAGCCCCCCAGGACAGGAGCTGTGCCCAGCCTGGCAGGACAGGAGCTGTGCCAGAGCCCCCCAGGACAGGAGCTGTGCCCATCCTGGCAGGACAGGAGCTGTGCCAGAGCCCCCCAGGACAGGAGCTGTGCCCAGCCTGGCAGGACAGGAGCTGTGCCAGAGCCCCCAGGACAGGAGCTGTGCCAGCCAAGGAGGGAACCAGCACACCCCATCCCGCTCCCCAGGAGAGGCTCCAGGACTCTCCAGGGCTGCTCCCTGCCCTGGGCTCCCCCAGCACCCCGGGCTGTGTGTGCTGTGTTACCTGTGTTTGCTGTGTTTGCTGTATTTTCTGTGTTTTCTGTATTTTCTGTGTTTTCTGTATTTTCTGTGTTTTCTGTATTTTCTGTGTTTTCTGTAATGCACCAGTGCTCAGACAGTGATGTTGTGTTTGGGACTCCGTTCCCAGCCCGGAGTCCAGCAAAGCCTGATCTCAGCTCGGCGCTTTGTTTAGTGGGGGATTCAAATCCCAGCTTAATTTAATCTTTTGATTTATCCTGCAGGTACTGCCTGATTATATTCCAGGGCCACCAGTACCAGAAAGGCAGGGGTTATTTATTAATTTTTTTTTTTTTTTTGCTTTTAGAGAGGAAAGGTTTGGCAAAAGTCGCTGTTGGTGCTGCTCTCTGTGATGTGAGTGAATAACTGCATCCGTGAGCCTGGGATGCCCATGATTCATTAATTCCATGGGAATTATTACATTAATTACATTAATTCCATGGGAATACACTGATTTTAGCTCTGCACTTCAGCTGAGGCCTGGGGAGCAGGACAGGAGTGCAGACTGAGTGCTCAGCCTGGCACCAGAGCTGCAAAGTGCCCAGAATTTCCCTGGGAAGGGGCAGGGCTGCCAGGGGCAAGGAGGAGGCTGGTGGAGCTGCCTGGGAAATCGTGGATAAATCACTTAAAGCTGCATTAAATCGTGGATAAATCACTTAAAGCTGTGTTTGTGAGGGGGTTTGTGAGTGTTTGAAATGGCTCTCAGTGGTATTAAAAGCAGAACACCCCTCCAAAGGTACGAGCTGGAAACTCAAAATGAATGTGCTGCATTTCAGGGCTCCCCTTCATGGAATTTTTGGGCAGCTCAGGTGTTGAGGTGGATGGAATTCACTCCCATGCCTTGAACAACCTGGTGTGTCTGTCCTGGAGTTCCTGCAGAGCCAGGATTTGTTTCTGTAGCAGGAACCAGCAGAGTCCCAAACTCTCTGTGTGTTCTCACCTTTGTGTTCCAAGGCTGCAGGGGATTTGCTCATTTTCCTCCCTATCTGGACATTTAAAATATTAAACACTTTTATTTCATTTTTTCCTTTTGCTTTCCCAAACAAGACACACTTCATTCTTTTCCTTAAAAAAAAAAAAAAAAAAAAGGCTAAAATTAAATTTTTAAAAATCATATTAAATCTTTAATATTCTCCTATGGATGACAATATAGCCAAGCAGACAAGGACAGCATGCAAATCTCGTGGCATGCCTGACAAACATAATGCATTTATATTAAATCTATTGTAGAGTGAGAATTTGAGGGCTGCAGTGATCAGAGGGAACCATGCAATTGGATTAATAGATAATTTAGGCTGTAATCCAACAAAGCAGTTAAGCATGTGCTTACTTTTCAGCGTGCACAGTGTTCCTCGATGTTAGCTGAGGTAAAACGAGCTTAAAACTCTGCACATCCTCAAAATTTGGCTGCCTGAGTCCGTGGTGTGGGCAGGGAGGGGTTTGCATCAGGAAATCCAGGAAGGAGCAACGAGTGCCCATTTTCCTGTAATCACTGCAGCACCCCCAGCTCGAGTTTCAAAGCTGAATATTTTTACTTATTTTTATAAATAAATATTTTTACCCCTGGCCAACTGCAGGGGTGAGCAGCTCCCAGAAAATCTGAGTGTTTTACCTGCAAATGGCAAAATATTTCAAACATTTCACTCATTCCTGGAAAATCTGAGCTCAGGACAGTGAGATAACCCTGCAAAACCTGTGGCTGGTGCCAATTCCACGTGAAGATTCTCCTGCAGTGGGTAATAAATGGAATTATCTTTCAGCAGAGGCTCTGGGGGATGCAGGACAGGGAATCTGCTCTGAGGGATGCTGGAGCTGAGAGAGGGAATCACCCTGAGCTTGCTGGGTGACCTTAGCTTGTCACCAGCTCCTCTGCACCAGCCCCACCAGCTCCTGACGCTCTCCAGTATTTGTGGCCTTAATTGAGGGACATAACCAAACAAATTTATCATGGCAGCCCATAAAAACGACAGAATTCATATGGTAGCATTCTTCATTCTCTCCAATTTGTTTCCCTGAAATCCCTGCAGCAATTTATTTGCTGAATACGCGAGTTTTGCTCCTTATGAAAATTACAAATTGTTGTCAAGGTTAACGAGTTAATATTCTCATTCAATATTTATTTTGTGGGGGGGAAGGGGAAGGAAGAAGAGCGACTGTTCTTACACTTTCTTCCACGGCAAAGTCTGGTTTCTTAATCAATATGACAAGGACACTGTCCTTTGGATAATACCCTGAATCATCGGGACTAAAAAATGAGCTTTATTAATCAACAGCCCCTGATTAATTATTATAAAGTGATGCTCATACATTTCTGTACATTTTAATAATTCCTGCAGAAGGCTAACAATGTCCCCAGTGATTTGAAGGCTTTGGGGTTTGAATTTTTCTAAGCAATGTCACAATAAATAGTCCAAGGGTACTACTGCTCGCTCACTAATCCAGTCTGTTTCAATCCAGCAAATGAGTAAAACCTTCTTTTTCCTATTCCCCATCTATAATTTATCATTTGCATACAAAGTAAGAAGCAGGAATCGGCAGTCTCATCAGTTTTCAAAATACCAAGGGACAACCGGGGTGATTTATAGCAGGCTGTATTATCTAGATCATATAACCCGAATATTTCTGTAAAAACAGACCCATGGAATCTCTCAGTGAGTGTCTGGCTGGCAGATAAATGCAGTGAAGGTCACTGGGCTGGAGAATTTAGTGCAGACCTGAGTGGCCATCAGGCTTTCCCTGCAAAGAACTGTCCCATCCTGATCAGAGCCATCCCCAGTGACAATTCCTGGGATTCACATCCCCCTGGTGAGGCTCCCTCAGCCACCAAAGGACAGGGGCTGTGTTTGCTGCCAGGGAGATGAAAAATGTGCCTGTTCCTCCTGTTCTCAGGGCCCTTCTGAGGACATCACCCTGCTGAAAGGATTCAGATGCAGATTCCTTCCTTCACCAGTGCTTGTGGTCCCCACCACAGGACAGTGCTCACACAGGGGTGTGACAGCTTTAATGACAAATCAGCAAAAATTTATTGAAATAGTGGAGGATATAGGATGGCCAGGAGTAAAGCCTTACCCAGCCCTGGCTCTGAGCTGTTTATTCTTCATATCAGACCTGTCCCAGCCTGGCTTTCTGTTCCTATAAAATGTAAAACTCCCAGCTCTGGGTGCTCCAAGGATGCTCCTGGAGTGATAAATGACATCAGATAAATGACATCAGATAAATGACATGAGATAAATGACATCAGAGCTCCAAAGGCAGCAGCCTCCCGAGTTTGTGTTTCAAAATAATGTTTGCATTGTCAAAAACTCAGTGGCCTTTCCCAGCCTTCCTGCAATGAGAGTTTTAATTACCCCTCAGAGCAGTTTCCTTCCTTGTTTCCTTCCTTGTTTCCTTCCTTCCTTCCTTGATTCCTTCCTTCCTTCCTTGTTTCCTTCCTTCCTTTCTTGTTTCCTTCTTTCCTTGTTTCCTTCCTTCCTTCTTTCCTTCCTTGTTTCCTTCCTTCCTTGTTTCCTTCCTTGTTTCCTTCCTTCTTTCCTTCCTTTTTTCCTTCCTTGTTTCCTTCCTTCTTTCCTTCCTTGTTTCCTTCCTTGTTTCCTTCCTTCCCAAAGCCGGGCCCCAGGAATTTTTCACGGGGAGATGTCACAATCTGTGCACCCTATGGGTTGCTGGGCTTGATTCCTGCTCTCATTCCAGGATGGCAATAATGAGTTCTCTGTTCATTTTATTAATTTGAGCCTCTGGACAAAATGTCACTGCTGTAGGATGCTCTGCAGCCAGCAGCCCTCCTGCATTTTGCCCTCCAGAAACGCGGGCTCTGATCACAGATAAGGAAAATGAGATTAGGATGTTAGCTCTCTCAAGAGATAACAGCAGTCTGGGTCATAAAACTACCATATGGCAGATTTGGCAGTCTTTGCAGAGGTCCATGGTTTAATTATCACAAAGACAGATTCAGCTCCCCACATGCAAAGCCTGGGTCCTCCTGTGGCAAGGGCTGGAGATGCAATTAAGGCAGAGCAGAGTTTGCTTGGCTGCAGCAGAAATGACCTTACTGTGGCCAGCACTGTCACTGCCTAACATTTCACTCATGATTAAGTTTATAATTTCAAACAAACAACATCAAATGTCAGGTCTCTGGTCTGTTTAACGTGTGGGAGGGGAGGGGTAGGGAAGCATCAAGCAGGACTGAGCCAAGCTGGAGAGATTTTGCTCTGAAAAGAAATTCAAAGTTGACAACTCCATCAGAGCAGAGGGGTTTCTCTGCAGGCAGAGTTTGCTGCTGTGGGGAACTCTTTTTATTTCTTGCACCCACTGCTTTGGTGTATTCTGTGTTTGCAGCCCTTTTTACCCATCCTCATTTCCACCCTCAGTTTCACACACATTCCTGATGTGCTCTGGGTTTCTGCTGTCCCTGTGCTCCCCTGTGAGCACTGTCACACCACGGAGAGGGAGGAATTGCAGGAAAGGCAGGATTCCATCTGATCCAGGCAGCTTTGGGTGGGTTTGCTCTGAGCCTGCTCACAATGCCCTGGTGGGGATGATGCCCACCAGCCTGGGGCTTTAAAATTGCCATTTCCCAGAGAAAATTTCTGTTTTCTCTGGAAAATTCCCATTTCCCAGAGAAATTGCCATTTCCCAGAGAAAATTTCTGTTTTCTCTGGAAAATTCCCATTTTCCAGAGAAGTTTCTCACTTTGCTGAGGGTGTGCAATGGGATAGCAGTGGGATGACCTGTTTGGGATGTCCTCACCAAACAGAGAACAACTTTTAAAGTTTGTCCTCAGGTGGATCAACACTTCAATAAAAGCAAACTCATGGAGTTCCTCCTGTCCAGGAAACTCTGCTGGTATTGCCAGGCTGAAGTCAGAAGTCAATTTAACTCATTGGCAGCCAAGAAAACGTTTCCTGCAGTTGTTTTGTGTGCAGAGCTGACAATGGGAATTCCTTTGGAGGAATCAGAGTGGAGATGGATCCCCAGGGTTTTTGGGATGCTGACACCACTGAGAGGGGAGGATGCACACACCCCAAAAAGTCTGCTGCATGTCAGGAGCATAAAGCATCTCTGAAGGCAGCCAGTGCTGAACGAGATCAGAAAATATTGAATTGTAGGAAGAGATAAAGGTTAAACAGTGAACTTGTGGGTGTAGGGGAAGGTTCTTTGAAAGCTGAGTTAATTCTCACCCTGCCAAAGCTGCCTGTGCTCAGTCTGGGTGTTGGATGAGCACTCCATGGCTGTTTTTATTTTTAATTCCTGCAGGGTCTGAGGGTCCTGAGCTGCTCCTGGCTAATTTTATGCAACCCCTTGGAGACCGAGTTCAGTTCATGTTCATGTCCAATTAAAAAATAATAGATCTGGAGCACATATAACAAATCAAAAGAATGGAATACTGTCAAAGCCAAGAATTAAAATCCAGCCACACAGGCCACCAGGCTTCACGAGACTATAAAAAATCATTTTTAATATATATTTAATTTCTGAATCTTTACGATGAGCAAAACATATTGAAATCCACCCTCACTCTAGCCAAGGCTGTGTAAAAATATCACTTTTCATTATTAGGGTTTTTTAATATTCAGGGGCTTCCTAAAGCTGGGATTTTAACAAATACAACAAATTGTCTGAGACACCTGATTAGATTGAGAGTGAGCACCAAACAAAGGGAGGTGTCAGTAAATTGTGTCTCACCTGTCCCCTCAATTGCTGCTGAGGAGAGGAGAGGGAGGTTTAGGGGCTGGAGAGGGGAGCTCCTGACTCTTCCTGGCTGTTCATTTCCAGGGATAAAATATGAAATATCAGCTGGCCAGAAACTCTGTGGAATTTTAATTATGAGCCCTGTTCTCAGTTATTTGTATTTTTAATGCAGCCAGTTTTAAGAGATGTGTTCAGGCCAAGATGAATTAGGTGGAACATGAGGATAAAATAAAAAGATGGTTCCTATCAAACCCAAACCTTCTATTTCTTTTTTCTTTCACCTGTACAGCCAAAGCAACAATGCAGATGCAGCTCCCACAGCTGGAAAGCTTCTCTCACCCCTATTTATAACGCCCCCAGTTCTCTATTTCCTTAGCAAGTCAGCAAAGGGCAAAAAATTCATAAAAAATTTAGTGGTGAGCGAGATAGCATTACTGCTTTTAAGTAAAGTCTATGAAAGGAGCATGAGATCAGCATAAAAATAAATCAGGCTAAATTTAAATCTTTGGACACTAAAACCTGAAACTCTTGGAGATTTATTGATGTGGGGAACTGCATGGAGATACCCACCAGATTCTGAGAGGGGGAAGCAGAGGTGGAGCAGGGAAAAATTATCCTGTGTGAGGGCTGGAATAGAAACCCCACTGAGTTGTTTTTGGGAAATCCAGGATTTTCTGGTGAACTCAAGGATGGCCTGATTTGTGCCTTGGAACTGGAGGATTGTTGAGTGTGGCCCCTCAGTTCAGCCCAGGGGGAGACAGCAGAGCTCTGCTGCATCAATAAAATCAAGGAAATAAAGGAAAAGTTCTGCCTGTGCAAGAGCTCTGAGATCTGCCAGGTGTGGTCATGGGCAAGGACTTTTAGGAACCAATAAATGTCATTTTTTATCGCTTGCCCATTGAACCACGTGCTCAAACCAGCCCCAGTCCTGGAGCTTGCTTTGACTCTGGGAGCCTGAAGAGTTCCCAATTTGGTTCCCATTTTGGTTCCCATTTTGGTTCCCATTTTGGTTCCCAATTTGGTTCCCATTTTTGTTCCCATTTTTGTTCCCATTTTGGTTCCCATTTTGTCCTGCTGCCCTCTGTGTGCTCTTGATGGGAAATTTCCCCCTCATTAGAGTTGCTAATTGGCTCCAGCCTCTGTCTCTCACCTCTGAAGGACCCGGCTGCTGCAGGTGCTGGTGCAGGATGGGCCAGAGGA
This sequence comes from Cisticola juncidis, assembly GCA_013400215.1. Taxonomy (NCBI): domain Eukaryota; kingdom Metazoa; phylum Chordata; class Aves; order Passeriformes; family Cisticolidae; genus Cisticola; species Cisticola juncidis. The sequence goes on along the minus strand of VXBR01007716.1, from coordinate 33,381 downwards.
GCACAAACCCCCTGGAAGAGCCTTTAATTGGGATGGACGGGAGCAGGGGAGGGAATCACACTCAGCTCGGGAAGGTTTGCAGTCCTTATGTGTCAGAATATCCTAATTCAAACCCAAATGGGAATCCACCGTTCTGGGGGATTCACACTGCTCCAGGTAAACAACTAATGAGCAGCCTGCCAGATTCATTTTTATCAAGAGCCCTCAGAGATTCAACTGTGCCATTTCATAAAATATGCAGATGATAGTGGAGGGAGAATAGCAAAGGCTTTGAAAATGATTCACACAACCTAAAAATGATGTTGAAAAGGGAGGAATTAAATATTCACAAAGTGTGAGAAATTAAGGCATATTAACTGTTAGAATGTGGAAATGAAGTGACTAACATGCACAGAGCTGATGAGAACTAGATGATTACAGATCTGTCAAAAGTTTCTAATTCTGACACAGTGTGATGTCGAGGTGCTGCTTGGCTGGTAAGGGCAAAAAATTAGGTATGGGACAAGAAATGCAAACGTGACAGATCAGAGTCAGGGCTGGATGATTAACACCAGGCTCAGTCCTGGAGCAAGGGTGAACTCTGAGCTTGCAAAATGAATACTAATTGTGGTTACAAACAGAACACAGGGGCTCAGTCCTTCAGCTCTGGGAGGGGTAATGAGGTAGCTGAGGGAAAGGAAAAGTCACCTAGGGCCAAATTCATCTCACTGCTGAGATCTGGGTTACACCAGGGATGGATTTGACCCTTGGGATCCTGGAGCTGGAAGTTTTGTTCTCCTGTAATTAATCAGGGTTTGTCTGGTGCTGCAGTTTTGATAGAGTGAAGGGAAGGCTGCTGGCAGATGGATTCATGCAGAGATGGTGCAAAAGAATAAAGAATAATAATTTTAAAAGGAAGCTTGGCGTGTCCACAGCAGGTGAAGTTATTTGTGTTGTTCTGGCAGGGCAGGGATGTGGTTCCACCTTCCTGGAGGGCAGTCCCTGACCTGGAGCACAGAACTAGGGGTGTCCCTGGAAATCACCCTCTGCAGGCACCCTCAGTGTCCCCACAGGTCCCTGGGGCTGGGACCTCTGCAGCCTTGTGCCAGCACTGCCATCTCACCCTGGCTGTGCCAGGAGTGTGCTTGGAGCCCTTCCTGGGAGCACTGGGCTGTCCCAGTGGGAATGGCTCAGCTCCCAGTGAGGAGCTGGGTCCCTTCCTGGGAACACTGGATTGTCCATGGGGGATGGATCAGCTCCCAGTGAGGAGCTGGGTCCCTTCCTGGGAGCACTGGACTGTCCTGTCCCAGTGGGGATGGATCAGCTCCCAGTGAGGAGCTGGGTCCCTTCCTGGGAACACTGGAGTGTCCATGGGGGATGGCTCAGCTCCCAGTGAGGAGCTGGGTCCCTTCCTGGCAGCTCCCCCTGAGGAGCTGAGTGTGCTGGATTTTCCTTGGGCTGCCCAAAGGAGGAGGAATTTGGGAGCCTGCCCAGCCCCTGAGCAGGGTCTCCGTGCCCTCCCTGCCTCTTGAGCTCTCTGGCAGCAGAGAGTGAGGGCTGTGCCCAGCTCTGTGCAGGAATCTCTCGTGGCTGATCAACATTTCCCCTTTTTTCATCAAAAAATTCCCTGCAAATCCTCTCAGCCTCAGTGCAGACCCCAGCAGAGCTGAGTGTGCCCAGCCAGGGGTTTGGAATCCCAGTGGGAGTTACACCGGGGAGTCTCCTGCGAGTAACTCCTCACTGGATTGCCATGGTGAGCCCTGAATGCACCCAGGGCACCCAACAAATAAATATTATTGAGATTACAACCATATCAATGGCATCCTGATACCTTCCAGAGACAAAAAGAACTTGAGATATTAAAAAAAAAAAAAAACCAAAAACAAAAGTGATAGCTGTGCCTGCCAAAGAGAGGGGGCACCGTGGGTGTGCTCTGCATCCCTGAATTGTTGGGAGCCTGTCCTGGGCTCATAATCAAGAGACAAACAGAAACTCAAAGGTCACAAAAAGACTCAGCCTGGCGAGGTGGATGTTCTGAATATATTAGGTATGTAAAGCAATATTGTGGCCCATCCAAACTGGAATTAGTGGTAATTATTATATAATATGTAATGATGGGATTTAAATGGCTAACACATTTTCTCTGCTGAGATCATTTAGACATGATTCATATAAATGATTAAATTAATAGATCTTCCTCTTTTAAGACTGCTAGGCAGCTTAAACTAAATTTCTCAACAGAGACGGATCCCGGTGAAATAATATTAATAGAAAATGGAAGAAGAATTTCTGAGAAGTGGGTAAATATATGATGGAGTTTGAGGAAATTTCTATAGCCGACCAAAATACTTCCCAGATTTAAATATTCTCTAGAAATAACCCATCAAGGACTTTGCAAGGTGAAAGAAAAACAATCCCAACTTTCCTTGAAAGAAAAGAATGGAGAAATGTGCTGGAAGATGGGGACTTAAAGGATCACTGTCTACTTAGTTTAGGCTTAAACATTAGGCTTTTCATAACTCTAAATGGTTTTATGAAACCTAATGTGAATAGAAATGTTTTCCTTGTTCCTTTTCTGAATCAAATTTCAGCAGAAGTCCCCTCACCCCTCCCCATCCCCAGCAGGACCCTGAGCAGTCACACAGAGCAGCCCTGTGCTCATCAGTGAGGACAGGAAAATGAGCATGGGTGGGATTTTTGAACAAACCGGGGAGTTGAGTGTCCAAATCTGAGAGAAACCTGGAAATTCCAGCCTGAAAGGGTCAACAGCCAGTGTGGCTGGAGCTCTGAGGGACCTGGGGCTGGGGAAGGGGTGGGATGGGATGGGATGGGATGGGATGAGGTCAATGGAATGGGGATGGAATGGGATAAGGGTGGAATGGGATGGGGTGGAATGGGATGAGGTCAATGGGATGGGGATGGAATAGGATGAGGGTGGAATGGGATGGGGATGGAATGGGATGGGGTGGAATGGGATGAGGTTTAAGGTCCCTCCCAAACCAGTCTATGATCCCAGAAAAGCCAGTCCTGAACAATCACAAGGAACTCTGCACCCCCTTGATGCCTCTGCACCCCCTCTCCTCTTGTCCCTGATTCATCCTCTCTCTGGTTCACCTTGTGAGGTTGAACCTTTTCCTCTCGGGTTCTTTGTGGGGTTTGGGGTGCTTCAGCCACCCCCTGCCCCCCCAGAGGCCCCAGTTAGAGGGGAGACACAATTCCAGGTTGGTTTTCCTGCTGCTGGAGCACCAACACCACAGAGATGTGGTGAGGATCCCCTGGAGCCACCAGACCTCTCCTGCAGTGCTTGTCCTGCCCAGGAGCGGGGAGCTGAGCCCTCCCAGGGTCAGCTGAACCCCAGATTTCCTCCACATCTCTCTTTTTGTTACTCCCCAGCAATAAGGAGGGCCAGAGCTGTTTGCTGTGCCCAGGGCCCTGCAGGGACAGCCCTGGCAGCTCTCAGCCCTCCTCCTGCTCAGAGTGACCATTTGGTGGGTTGGCAGTGCCTTGGAGTGCTATTTGTTTCATATTTGTTTCATATTTGTTTCATATTTGTTTCATATTTGTTTCATATTTGTTTCATATTTGTTTCATATTTGTTTCATATTTGTTTCATATTTGTTCTAGTCCAGCTCTGTAGCAGTGCTATCACACCAGAAGGAATTTCATAGAGTTTGTCTTTGGTTTTTTTTCCTATTGTTTGGGAAAATGCACATGGTAATTTGGATAGCTCTGTCCCAAAGGGTCACCCAAGCTCTGCACACCGTGGTCTTGCTATTTTTGTTGCTAAATTCATCTTCATTTTTATCCTAAATATTCCCCTTTTTCTGCTTAGAAGGTTAAAAATACCTGGAGCTGTGAGTGTGGCCTATTTACTGCAGAATTCCTGACTCATGCACTGCACTGGGGTCTGGAATATCACAGGGCATTATTCACTGAGAAGAGTGGCAGGATCTGCCCTTCCAGCCTGAAATCCCAAATCTGAGTGCTCTGGGGGGCTGCTGATCCAGCTCTCCCCTCCAGAGAGGAATGCAGGAGGAATAAAATGCACAAGGGAGGTGCCACAGGGCTCTGATGGTTTAACAAGATTTATTTTTCTCCCAGCTGGAGGAGCCTTCCCAAGGAAACAGAGTAGGGCTGTTACACCACCAGCCCTGGCTGCACTGGTGTGAACTGGTGTGAACTGGTGTGAACTGGGGGCTTCTGCAGACCCCTCCCAGCCTGGGTGACACTGCTGGGGTGTCCCAGGCACCCTCAGTGCCCCTGGTTTGGGATGGGATCAGCAGCCCTGGGCTCTGCTGGGATTCCAGAGCAGGAATCTGGCACTGCTGGAGCATCACGATTCCTGCTTGGATCGTGACATTAAATCCCTGAATTAAAGGAGGGCAGGAGCTCTCTGGGATTGCATTTTCAGGTGGCTCAGGGGGATTCCCTGTGGCTGAGGCTCTGTGTGAGGGATTGGCTCTGTTTTATATTTTATCACCCTTTATTTATCTCAGTAGCTATAACAGAGCATTGAGACCCCAGAAATCTCTGCCTGTCCCTGCACATCTGTAAAGCAGAGCACAGAGGGAATTTGGGAAGTGTTTGAACTGAACCTCCCACGGTCCAGAGGGGCCCCAAAAACAATGAACAAGCCCCAGCTCTTGGAGGAGCTCCCACAAACACCAAACACGTGGATTCTCTGGAGTTTGACCACTCCATTGGCTCTGACCCTAAGTCTAAAAAACCCTTCTAGTTTTCCTTCCTAGCTGGTCACCTCCTAGTGTGCTTCTCATGGAAGAAAACACCTGAGAATATCTGCTTTCAGGGAGACAAAAATCAGGTTTCTTTGAATAGCTACGCCCTGGGTGCAGTTTTTTGAAAAATAATTTCATGGGTATGTGGTAAAGCATAAGTTTTTTCTGGATAAGAAAAACAGTTCCACTGTTTTTCCAGGAAAAAAAAAAATTCCAGATTTTTTTTTCCTGGAAAAACAAATTCCAGAAAAAAAAAAATTTTTTTCCTAATATTACCTGGGCAGAATATTTATGGTTTGGGGGTTTTTGTTGGTTTTTTTTTTAAGTACAAACTTTGGCATTTCATGCAGCTCTTTCACTAATATTTAGTTGAAGATGAAAGAGCTCCACTTGCACTTCTGTGAGTCAGAGGGGTAGATTTAGTTTTGTTGGCAGCTCTTTGGATGACCTGGAATTCCCAGCTCCTGGTGGATGGGATGGGGCTCAGCAGGCACAGGGAGCAAATTCTGGGGTTTCTATTCTGGGCTTTGCCACCTTCGTGCTGACCTGGGGTGATTCATACAAGTCCCCTGTGCCCTTTCATCCCCCTCTGGAAAATGAGGATATTGACATTTACATTTCTTTATAAAGTGCTTTTAGATCTATGGATGGAAAGTGCTAAGTAAACCAAAACTCTCAATTAAATTAATTGGTGAGAAGGAGCTGGGTCAGTGTTACAGCAGGGTTCATTTATGCACCTCTTAATTCCCTTGGTCTGGTGTCTCCAACCCCATTTACAGCTGGAATTGCTGCTCTCTCCTTTCACCTGCAGGAATCTCTCTGGGGGGATTTTATTCCTTTTCCTGCACAAATACAGGAGTTGGAGTGGGGGCACCCAGCCCTGAGTTTTCTTGGTACAAAGCTCCTGTACAAATGCATCACCCTTAAAAAATGTTTTAAAATCTGACACTGCAGCAGATTTCACACTCAGAGAATAAATTATAAATTCAGAGAGGGAGAAGGGAATGTTTGAGCCGTGCTGGTGGGGAAGGAAACAGGGAATGTTTTTCTCTTTATGACCTCTCAAGGTCAAAATTGGGTTATTGGGGTGCAAACCTTGGTTCACAGGATCATTTGGGATGGAGAAACCTCCAGGGCCATTGAGTCCAAGCCCTGTCCCCACCCTGTCCCCAGCCCAGAACTCTCAGTGCCACCTCCAGGAATTCCTGGGACACCTCCAGGGATGGGCGCCCCAAACCTCCCTGGGCAGCCCCAAGGCCTGAGCTCCCTTCCCATGGAAAAAAAATCTTCCCCAACTGCAGAATGAACTGCTACATCTGCAAAAAAGTCTGTATTTTAAGCTTGTTCCTGGCCCATATGGTTCCTCTGGTAATTCTCCACTAAAGGCCACCATTTGTGTGCAGGGAGACGGGGATTGGAGAAATCCTGTGATTCTCATCTTGTCAGTGGTTATTTTAATCACCTGAAGGTTGCTGTGTTCCTCCAGGAGATTTATATATATATATATTGTTTTTTGCACATCTCACTCCATCACAGCAAGAAAACAGATTATGCAGAGAGAGGCTGATTTTGTTTGGAGAATTTTGGGAACAGATGCAACCCGGGAGCTGCGAGCCCTGCACAGCTCAGAGATCAGAAGTAATAAGAGGCCTCTGAATTATCTCTCCTCTGTTCACAAAGCTTGAACTTAATCTGCCAGGCTGCCTTAGAGCTGCAAGTGTGGAGAATAAAACCCCAAATATCAGATCTGTGTGCACTGGGACTTGGTGCTCAGAGAAGGAGGAAAGTAGGGCAGGCACCCTTCAATAGGGTAGGGCAGGTGCTCTTCAAAAAGTCTCAACACAGAGAAATTTTGTATTGAATGTGAATTCAATATCTATTGAAATATGGAACTATATAAAGAATACTTTAAAGTAAAATAATGAAATTAAAATACTTAGATTTAAGCTAAGCATTTAGGCTGTCAAAAGGGTGTTTGCTGTTTGCCCAGTGTTCTCCTCATCATTTATGATTTTGTGGGGATGGGATAAGTGTAAACCTGTTTAAATATTTGTTTTTTTCAGTTGAGGAATGTCCAAATACAGGGTAACCCCCTGAAAAAGATGATTAGTGCTGCCCTGGCTAATTTTGCCTGCTTTGAGTCCTCCAGAGTTTTTACCACGGACAGGGACCAGCCTGGGCTACCACTGATTTTATTTGTGTGCAGGTTTTGATTGATAGGAAGGTAATTAGCGTTCACACGGTTTTAATTGATGTGTTGATATTTAAGCCTGGGTGCTTTTAGCACCGATGTCTGGCAGGGCTGGGAGGGGCATGTCAGACAAAAAGGGGCAAATTCGGGGGCATCACCACCGAGAGTGAGACAACAGCTGAGGACAATGAGGGCTGCAGGAAGGAAAAAAAATAGTGCAGGAAAAGATTTTACTTTAATTATCTGAAATAGAACTAATTGATCTTTGGAGCTCACACGTTTTGCTGTGTGGTTTCTTCTCAATGTGCTCTGTTTTCTGTCTGCTTTTCAAGTGGGACAGAGGGAGAGCTCGGTCAGGGAAGGGTGGCCCAAGAGGAGATTTTTGGGTTGAAATGTTGGTGCTATCATCCCTGATATATATTTTATTCCCTCCATTCCCTGGTTTATTCCCTCCATCTCTGCCTGCAGAATCCACCTCAAAGAAAACCTCAGCAGTTTGATTTTTTCTGGAGGAGCCTCGTGTTGCTCTGTCAGTGTGACACACGCTGAGATTGTCTCTAAAAAGAAAGAACCGCTCAGAATTTTGTTACTCCTCCCCAGTAAAACACACACCAGCAATTTCCTGAGCTGCTCGCAGGATTTCTGCTGGGAAAACAGAGCTTTAGTTACCTCCCAGCTCCCAGGAGAGGCGGGAACCTTTCAGAAACACCCTCAGCAGGAATTGGTGCGGCTCCTGATGCCCTCAGCAGGATTCCCACACGGATCCCAGCCTGGAGAGGGAAAGGATGAAATCTTTGAGTGTCAGAGCAGAGCCTGCAGGGATGGCCAGGGTTAAATGTTGAATTTTGGAGTGCCAGGGCTGTGTCCTGTCCTCCGAGGATCTGGGAACACCCCGGGAATCCTCAGGAATTTCCCTCTGCGGAAAGGTTGGAGCTGCTCCATCCTCTGCTCCTCCAGCAGCCAGGGACGAGTGGGAAAATCCCCCCTAGGGCTGGAGGGGTTTTTAGGGCTTTTCAAAGTTGGGTCAAGGCATTTCCCGACCCCGAGAGCTCAGCTGGGGAGAGGTGCAGGCCTGCCCTGCTCCCTGGAGTAGGGGCAGCAATTGGCAGCCAGAGCAGGAGTAAGGATGTAGTAAATGGAATTTGTGGCTCTGGGGATGGCAGGAGCTGAGCAAGGAAGGCTGAGAAGGGCACCAGACGTTCCTCAGCAGAGTCAGACTCCTAAGGGCCTCCAACCTATTTAAAAAGGATCATCATTCATCAGCACCATCATCATTATCCCTGGATCGGGAGGAGGAGGAGGAGGGGAGGGATAATCAGCGGGAGATGATCAGCGCCTTATCACCCAGATCCTTCATTTTGGTGCTTAAACCGCAGGATTCTTTCGGGGGAGATAATTCATATTTTATCATTAAAAGTGCTGATCATAACCTTGTTAATAGATGGGTATTGCTGGCACACACAGAAAAGCAAAGGTGATGAAATGTGAGGCTTCTATCGAATTACCGGAGTTTACCTCGGCACCCCTCCCTCCCATCACAGGCACACAAAATCCATAAACTCTTTCCAGGAATACAAAGGCGTTCTCTGTGATGTTGATAAGAAACAGGACAGTCACTCTCCCCTGACATATTTGTTCTTTAAAAACAAATCAATGGTGCAGGGATTTGGCACCTGAATGCAGAACAACGGCTTGATGAGGCAAAGATTGTCTTCATTAAGGACATTAATATTCATAGAGAGTAGAAAATCTGACACAAGAGAGGACTCACTAACCTTTTCTCATATTAGATTTTTACTTCTTAACACAATTACAGTCCGGCAATGACTTAATTAATGCTGCTTTTTGTCAGACTGCTTTAAAGAGCTGTCAATTTGGTCCTGCAGAGGCTGTCAGCGAAAGAGAAAGACAGTCATCCAGGCTAAAAAGACACAGGAAGAAATTCAAACACTTAATAACATTCAAAGTGCTATGCAAAGTCACACATCAACCTGAATTAAGGGGAGTTTTTGTCTTTCCTCTCCTCGTGTCTATGTTAATGTTCTCCGGGTGCTGCCACCTCTGGTTGTGAGCGCAGGGGGTCAGCATGGCCAGGGGTTCATTCTGAATTTCGGAGTGCCAGGGGTTAATTCTGAATTTCGGAGTGCCAGGGGTTAATTCTGAATTTAGGAGTGCCAGGGGTTAATTCTGAATTTGGGAGGGCCAGGGGTTCATTCTGAATTTAGGAGTGCCAGGGGTTCATTCTGAATTTAGGAGTGCCAGGGGTTAATTCTGAATTTTGGAGTGCCGGGGGTTAATTCTGAATTTGGGAGTGCCAGGGTTAAATGTTGAATTTTGGAGTGCCAGGGGTTCATTCTGAATTTAGGAGTGCCAGGGGTTAATTCTGAATTTCGAAGTGCCAGGGGTTAATTCTGAATTTGGGAGGGC
>VXBR01007715.1:109691-159553 GCA_013400215.1 Cisticola juncidis | reverse complement strand
TGCCGCCCCTCCGCTGCTCGGGGAGGGCGGCGGGCGCGTCCCGGCGGCGCCTGCAGGGCAATCCCGACGGGGCCGCGAGCAGCGCGCCGGGGCGGTGCGGTGTAACCTAACGGGGAGGCTTAGGCTGGACATCGGGAGGAATTCCTGCACGTAAGCAGTGATTAGATACTGGAGTAGGCTGCCCGGGGAGGCGGCGGAGTGTCCGTCCCTGGAGGTGTTCAGGAAGTGGCTGGATGTGGCGCTTAGCGCTACGGGCTGCTTGACATGGTGGAGTCCGGTCACTGGCTGGATCTCACCATCTCAGAGGGCTTTTCCGACCGAGTTTATTCTGGGATTCTCCGTTCAGCGCGCACAGTGGAAATTCATGGTCTTGGATGATCCGTGCGCAGGAGGTACGCACTGTTTAGGAAGAAATAAAAAAAAACCCAAACCCTGATTTTTCAGTGTACTATGTGCATATAAAGTGATAAAGTTTGAAACCAAATAAACAGTTCAAGGTATTTATTTTCAAAGTCTCTGTGTTCTGTGTTTATACTTGTTGCTCTTTAAATAAAATGAAGTTATTTTACACTTTAGGTCTATGACGAGAAGGATTATAGAAGAGTTAGATTTGTTGGACGACAAAAGGAGGTAACTCATTCTACTTATTTTCATGGGAGAGGGGCTATCTTATGGGTTTTTCCTTTACCTGACAGAAGTGTCCTCAAGCTCATTGTAATTAAAAAACCCCAAACCAGAAAAGCCCCAAAACACCCCAAACAGCAAGAAACTGACTATACCCAAATCTCACAACCAAAGACAACAAACTAATTAAAACAAACTAAACAAACAAACAAAAGCCCCTACCAAAACTAAACTGGTTTGGATTTGGGGTTTCAGTGGGTTTGGGGTTTTTTTTCACTATGGTGAAAAATTGTTTTAAGGCAGCTTGTAGTTGCTTCTGTCTTCCCTGCCTGTTGTTGATAACCTTGAAAAACTGAAAACTTCCTCTGTGTTTAAGTGCTTGCATTTAGGATGTTAGAGTTGTAGGCACTTGAACATCTTAAATTTGGAACAGTTTTTGTTTTAAGCATGTGTTTTTAGAAGTTAGAATGTTTCTAGCACAATTACATTCAGGAATATCGTTAAATATTCCGCTGAATTGTTCATCTGTTTACATCTGTTTTGAACCTTAGTTTGCTTCTGTGTAGTTAAAATTGAACTTTACCCAAACTAAGTATTTAATGAGCCTGAGAAGCATTTTACTGAAAGTGTGATGAAACAAATAAAAGTAAAATGTAGACTTATGAAATAATGAGGCCTCAAATGTAAAGTCTAGTAATACCAGCATCATCCAAGTGCAGTGCTGTAAAGGTAGCCCTGTTGCTGCTGCTTAAAATTTCACATACCCACTCTATCAGAAGCCCTTTAGCACTGAATTTTCCCTTGATGATCAAGCAGCCCAGCTCCACGAGGGATCTGCTGGCCTTTGGGATGGAAATAGAATTATTTCTAAAATGTATTATTCCTCAGTGCCTGAGCCTTTGACTAGTGCCTTAGTGTTAATGCTGTAAATCTTTATGTATAGCAGAGACGTTAAATATAAAGTGTGGTAGATTTTTAATGTAGTTGCATATAATAATTCTTTTCCTAAATTAATCTGAACTAATTATGCTGATTTCCAAGTTTTCATATTGAGTTTACCTCACTGTGTGATGAATACAATTTAACTCATGCTGTGTGGTAAAAATGGGGATTCTATACCTGAAATAATAATAGAAAATGTCACTTAAAATGCTGAATTAGCTTACTTCAGAGAGGATAGTTGGCAAAGTAGGTCTCTCCCAAGTGTATTGCCTGTGTTTCTGCTACTTCTGTAACTTTGTAGGAAATGCTCCTTAAGCCTAATTCTCCATGGGGCAGTGGTCTCTCTAATGTGCCTTTGCTATTAGGTAATTTCAGACTCTGTGGTGGGGAACACCCAAGATTTTCAGTTCAGTCCAGTTCTTTCTTCTCCAGCAAAAGCCAAGCTCCGTATCTGCTGAGCAAAGTATAAATCTAAGTTTTAATGGTGAAATTGGGACAAAATTTACCTGTTAAATACTTGAAACGATCTGTGCCTATGAATAGGATCTCTCTCGAGGGGCTTTGCCGTTATCCCACCGTGTGTTTCAGCTGCCAATATCAGGGTTGACAGCTGTGTCTGTAGTCTGAACGCTGTGATGTTTCTGAAGCAGAAGCTCTCCTAGGGACTGTTCTGTCTTGGTTGCCTCTTCCCCATGCTGTCAGTATGGTCCAGGTGGTTGAGTCCCGCTCGGGATCGGCGCAGTGCAGCCACAGCAGCTTTCCTGCCTGGGGGGATGCAGCCTCTGGGCTCTCCCCCAGTCCAGGTGCCTGTGTGCTCCAGGTGGCCAGGCACAGGGCATGGCCTAGAGTATGTCCTTATTGCCCCCTCGGTTCTGCCAGCCTAGGTGTTAGTGACATCCATGTGTTTTAGCTAAAATCGTTGGTTTTCTGTGGAGAGCTGGGGATTAGTGCTCTCTGGCAAGGGCCTAAAGCAGGAAGCTGTGAGAAAACAGAGCATGGCAACTGCATCTGCCACAAGTCCAACCAGGTCATCCTGCCCTTCTGTAATCCCTAAAGTAGAGCAGGACCTATTTCAACACTACCATTTCCACTTCAGTTCTACCCTTTCTATTGGGCTGGTGCAGCAGCTGAAGGTGTAAGGAGGACTCACCTCAATGCTGGTCTTTTTTAAATATTCTTTCCTGCCTTCTCTTTACAACTTTGGACTGGGATCAAATCCAAGTTTGGTTTTATCTCTTTGGTCTCCCAGACCATGGACTAGCACAGGTGGATGGATAGGTGAGAAGAAGCAGAAAGGAAATGGTTGAACTGGCACTGTGGTAGGAAAAAAATTGATTTATGCTTGGAGCAAGGCACATCTGGAATCAGCCCCTTCCTGCTGAGTACTGCTGTACTTTAGTCAAAGGGATATGTTGTAACTGCAACCACTTGGTTGTTTTTGTTTTTTTTTGGTAGTGTGTTTTTCTGGTGTATTGCTAGACTGTGTCTTGTTTAGTAGGCTGAACCATAGACAAGTCTTAACTATACAGTGAGTAAGAGGTCTTTGCTTCTCTCTCTCCCCACAAGTACCTCCTGTGGTTAAGAAATGTTTGGATCAGTGGAGTTCTTGCTTCTAATCTTGAAGCAAAGGAGTATAACAGTTTTATCTCCCTCCTCCGTTAGCACAAATGAAGGATGCACAATTTTGAGTGTTATTAAAAACAGCAGTAAAAGTTCTTGCTGTTTGGCAGAAATTACATGACATGTGGACACAGGCCTAGACAGCAGGGTTCTTATGGTGCCAATTTCTTTCAATACCAAAACTTTTTTTTAACTAACTTTTTTTAGCTATCCTCTTCTTTTGGTAAGGGCAAGTTCTTAGATGGCAAAACTGACTTTTCATTACTGTACCAAAAAATGCAGATTTTGGAAAGACTTAATGGGATGTTTGGTGAAAGATGCTAGTTGTTATGTACTTATATAAAAACACCATTGTAGTTCTAAGGGATTTATGTAATGGGCGCATAGTTTAGCTGTCTTTTTCCCGAGAATGTCATCTTCATTCCAATACCAGCATGTTTATACACTGAGCAGTATATAGTGCCTACTTCGGGTGTGCATATTATTTGATATTCATGCGTGTATAACACGGCCTTTGAAAAAGGTGGCCCCTCCTGGGTTACTTTCCCTGATTTGTAGCAGTAGTTGTCTGCTCAGGGCAGACTTGGAGAGTATTGGATTGCTGCAGGTCCCACTGAGGGACAAGCTGCTGTGTCACCAGCCTGTTCAGACACGGATACGTTTTCCAGGCTGTGCAGGTGTGCACTAGGAAGAAGCCCTACTTGTCAGTGATGTGCATATTCAGGAAGTGTGTATGATGGATTTACAGAGTGGAGTAGTGGCATTTAAAGGTTTTTCCTTTTTTCTGGTGCTGAACAATTTGTCTTTCTGACTGTTGTTATGCACCACCTTCATGTTTTCCTGAGATTCCTGTGCAGTGATAGAATAAGGTACATGGCTAGAGGCTCTAAATTACCAGCAGTTGTTTTAGCTCATGCCTGACCTTACTTGTCTCACTATTATTTCTGAGTTTATCAGCAGAGATTCCTCTGCAATTTTATCATGTAGTCACTAAAGCAGAATACAGTGCTGGTTAAATATCTTCTGTTCTTGTCTACTTGTTCCTACTTACCTCCCTGCTGAATCTGCTGAAAGCTGAGCACTGATGTGGCCTATATATCAGAGGAAAGGCAGAGTTTAGTGTATAGTTCATTGATTACTTTGGCAGAGTTTAGTGTATAGGTCGTTGATCTGACTTGCAGCAGAGCCTGAGAGTTGGTGGAGGAACTGGGAGGAAGCCTAAGCAGGAACTTCTCAAAGTGGCTGTAGTGGCACTGCCTGAAGAGGCAGCAAATAGCAGTTGCTTTCTGTTTGATGGGTATGGTATCTGAAAGTTTCCCTCTTTTTCTTACAGGTGAACAAGAATTTTGCAATCGATTTGATAGCAGAGCAGCCTGTGAGTCAAGTTGAAAGCAGAGTGGTATCCTGCGATGGTGGTGGTGGAGCTTTGGGACATCCCAAAGTTTACATAAACTTGGTAATGCCATAATTCTGCATGTAGCACGTTTTGCCTGTGCATTCTTTTTTGTAATATCTCATTTTTGCAATGCTATTTTAACAAAATGAAAGAAGTAACCCCCTGAGGTACTCATTTTATTTGATGCCTGATATAAATCAGAAGAATTAGAGGGCTTCCATTTGACGTTATAGAAATTGCCTTTTGAAATTTTTGTTTGTTTAGTAGGACAGTGTTTTTTTAAAAATAAATCAGGTGAAGTATTAAGAACAATCACTGAGAGCAAAAATTAACATCCTTGCTGCATTTTGGAACTCTTACTCTAATTATTTAAATGCCACCATGTAGTTTGACAATGCATTTGCAGTATTCTTAGGAATATGCAGTTTATTTTCAATCATGCAAGTTCAAGGGAAGAAAAAGGAGGAAAACTGAACAAAACAACCCCTCTTTCAGTCTTTGGGAATCTTAGTTGTTCTGAAGACTGAATATAAAACAACCCCTCTTTCAGTCTTTGGGAATCTTAGTTGTTCTGAAGACTGAATATAAAACAACCCCTCTTTCAGTCTTTGGGAATCTTAGTTGTTCTGAAGACTGAATATTTCAGTCATGGCCAGAGAATGAAGAATAAATGTTGTCTTATCCTCCTGTTGCTAGTAGTGATAATTTCCAGTGTATTCTTGTTCTAGAGAATAAAAATATTGAGGCTACTGTTCTGTGACCTTAGTTGATGCAGCTGTTGCTTAGGTTCTGTTCTCAGGTAGAGCCTGATTGCAGATCTTTTAACATCTTTGCTTGCTCACCTAAATTTTGACATTTCTTAATGCCCACAAGAATGGTGGGGAAGAGCTGGTGTCCCTAAGTGTCAGTGTTGTTATGACTCTTGAGTAGAATCACAAGCATTTCTATTTTGAACAAAGTAAGAATTTTGTAATAATTCATTTTACCTTATTCAACGTCACAGGTTTTTGGAGGTTCTGATTTGTAACACTTAGGAAGGACTTCAGCCTTAACTTCTGTAGCACACTCCTAATCTTTATGTTGATTTGACATGTGCCACACTCCTGAAGAACGCTTTATATTTTGTGGATTTTGAGATTTCTTTTTTTGTTCACAGTCAAGTTACAATTTGTCTGATTTAGTTCTTGAAAAATAAACTCTGCAAACAGAATGATATTAAATTAGCTTCTTTTCCCTGGTCCTAACAACTCAAATCCAGGCTTTTGGGAATGGAGGGTAGTTTGGATTTTTCAGTTCCAATCGTTTATTAAGGGGAACCATGAGTTTAACTTTGTTTCATAACTAGAAGTAGTTATGTTGCTAAATAACAGAAGATCCCCGAGTATTTAGCTGTATTGTGTTTTGTCATGTTAGGAAGGACTGCAATAACACTTTGCAGTCAGTCACTCTTCAAAATTCTAAAAACTACATTTATCTTCTGGAGAAAATAATGAAATTTTATTCAGCAGTAATTCCTCCTTTTCTGCAAAATACTTTCTTCCAGCATTTCTAATGGATTCCTACTGAAATTTCCTTCCTGCAACTAACACTGTTACTGACCAAAATTCTTCTCTAGGAAATGCCAAATCCTATTCTGTATTAAAATAATTGTCAAATGATCTTTTCAGAACATTGGAACAGATATGACCAAACTGGCTTAAGATGTTCAGTTTGGTAAAAGGATCTTATATTTCTGAAGAGATGTCACTTTGTTTGACTTTAAAATTATATAATTGAATTTAGGCCTGGCAATTGAAATTCTGGCATAAGGGAAGCTGCATAGGATACAGAAATAAAGCATGAACCTCATACCATCATCATTGCTTCCAGTGTTTCAAATAAATTCTGTACTTTGGCAATATTTATTGGTTTTAAGACAGCACAAATAAATAAGAGAAAAATTGTAATTTCTTAAAGTTTTATGAGGTGAAACTAGCAGCTGTTGTATTTTTATATTTTTGCAGGACAAAGAGACAAAGACCGGAACGTGTGGCTACTGTGGACTTCAGTTCAAACAGAAACATCACTGAAAGATTATCCCTGTGTGCTTGCAGATTTCTGTTCAGACGTTAATGTTCAACTATAAATAAACAATATATTTAGAAAGCCAAAATTTGTGTTTATCTTAACTATGGAAAGTCCAGTTCTTTACATTTTTAAAACCCAGCTTGTCAAGTATTTGAGAGCTGAATGGTATTACAATATCTCCTTTGTACTTAATTTAATTTTCATGTTTGACAGACTTCTCACAGGCTTAGAAGTGGTGTTTGGCTGTAGATAGGTTTGGTTTGTACTGGGTAGATATGTGTTCAACACTGAATGGGCTGTAATTGTTTACTGGGTGATTAATTATCCTAGGTGTTTTGTCTTTTGTCACTGACACACAGTGACACTCTTAATTGGTTCACGGTCCAGTATCTATAGCTAGATTCACAAATGAAAGCGCAAAGATATTATGATACTCAGCATTACAATAGTCACTCCTGGAAGCAAGATTGTCAGCCCTGAATAAAGTAGCTGCTCTTGCTACTGGTTTATAAGAAGCCACCCATGCCTGGAGTGGTGATCAGTGTGAGCTGGAGAACTAAGCTGGCACGTGTGAAAGGTGAGGACATTACAGCCATTTGCGCTTCATTTGAAGGGATGAGAGTGTATCTGGTTCTGCTTGGGATTGAACTCGAAGCCTCTGTACAGACTGGGTCTTGTCAGGCTCACAGTAGGCATTGCTCCATTACAGGTGGTAGCTTCTGCTCCTTTAATACATGTAATTCCACACTGAGAACATCTAGCTAGGCTGTGTGAGGCTGGTTATGGGGCATATCTACCCACTTGCTTAATTTCACTTAGGGGGCATTCTGTCATGTGAGCATTGCTTTCAGACAGGGCCTCTGCCTGGAGCAGAAAGGTCCGAGTTTGATTCGGTCTTTGCTCCGCAAAGCATTTTAATCTGTTGTCAGTAAATTACTTTCTTTAAATGCTGGTGATGGGACATAGTCCCAGAGAGTAATTGGGTAGGATTCTGAACCTGCAGTTTACGTAGTTAGGTTGATGTGGTTGTATCAAGTTGAACCAAATCATGTGGGCCTAAAGCTGCTTAACTTGCTTGTGTCAATTTGTAGATGAAAATGGACCAACTCAGGCTTAAAGCAAGGTGTGAATGGTTCTTTCTGTAGAAGTTGTGTTTAGAGGCTGTACTGCAGGTGAGTAATTGCATGGACACCCCTCCTCTTCTTTCATTCACTCCACCTATAAAAGCTTTATCTCTCTTTCTGTCTCTTCCCCTTATTCTTCCCGCAACTTTTTTCCTTTCCATTGCTGCTGGTTTCAGTGACCTTCTGGCTGTCAATTTATTATTTGTAATGACCTGGATTTAGGAAGTACTAATCAGAGTTACGCGTTGTTGTGCAGTGTAGGTTACTGAGCACTGACCTTTCTGTAAGGCCAGGGTCTGTTATAAAGGTTGTGATTTTGTGATGTTAGTGCAATGGCCGAGTTCACATAATGTTGTGTTTAGAGCAGCACCTGAGCACGTTCCAAGATGTCAGCAGATCCTTCCATGAAACCGAGTAATTTGCAATCTGTGAATTTATGCAAATGATCTGTCAACTGTGCATAAATGGGGTGTTATGAACAGTCTTCCGATAAATCTTATGCTTGAACTATCAGTGTCTGTCTTGAAGCATAAATCTGGTTGCATTTTACTCTGGCTCTCTACCAGTTTGTAGGGTATTTTGTCTGGCAGAGTTCTCTCATGGTGCAATCATCTCTACAAAGAGACCTGAAACAAATAATTGTATGCGGTCCTTTTCCTTGGACCTTTGATGTTCTAATGAATAATATATCTGCTTGGATCACTGCTGCTCATAATAAATTAACAATGTTTAAATTGGCACGGCATCTGCTGAGGACCTAGACAAATCCCATCCCACTGGTCTGAGCTGTGGAATGCTGTTCTTGGATGTTCTCCCTGAAGTACTTGTGATGTGTGAAGCTCTTGACACCTGTGAAACGAAAGCCTCTGCTTTGCTCTGGTGATCTCCATAGGAAGACTTTAGACTTTGCTTCTTACTGGTTCCTGTGTGCTAGGTTCATGTATCTACTTGGGAATGACTGTTTATATGAAGTCTTGCACTTTGAACTATGCCATCCACATAGCTGCAGAAAGGCCAGCCTTGATGTACAGGAAAAAGAAGTGGGGAGAAGCAAGAACGTTACTGGTTGCCCCAGTCAGATGCATGTGGAAATGGATGTGCAAGGATAGACCAGAACACATCAGTATCAAAGTAAGGGTAGACTAAACCAGGTAAGTATCAAAGCAGCTTTGCAGTTGTCAGGCCACAAATTCAGACTCAAAAGCAGTATGGAATAAAACTTCCACACTTAGATTCTGTTGGTCACTGTTTTGTTCTTCATATATAATTCATCCCAGGCTGGAACTACAGTCTCTGATCAGCAGAGTACAAACCATAGTTTGTACCGTCACTAGGGAGATGTGAAGTACCAACACGTAATGATCACAACTTCATCTTGTTTTACATAGTGAAACCAGATAGGCTTTTTTCCTTTATTGCTGCATGTATTAAGGTTGGTGAAAATCACTATGTAGTTAAACTTCCAAAATAAATAAGGACCATCCTCCTTTTCCCTGCATTACTTGGTAGCTCTCTGTCCTCTAAAAGTTAACTAAAATGTTAACAAGGCAAGTTCTGTTTACAAGAGCACAAATTGTTGCCCTGGTTTTTCTGAGATTTTTTAAAGCCTTCTATTTGCTTATAAGATAGAGTCAGCTCTTCAGCTACTGTCCAATATTAGGAGTCAGTTTTTCACTTTATCACGCTTTAGAACATAAACAACCTTTCTTGTTTTTGTTCACTGTCCTTTGCTTACATATTTCCAGCCTGAAAATAATGTTGGTTGACAGCTGGTCTGGCCAGTGGGGTGAAGGGGTAGTAACCCCAAAAGCCAATCTACTACCAGACCCACAAAGATATAAAATGAAAAGAAATAAACAAGCTAAGTCCCTTTTGCTAAGGAGCAACATTTCACTGCAGATCTCTGCCTCCGTGTTGTTGATTTTGTGTTCCGGGCAAGAACAAATCATTACTGTGACCATGGCACAATATGCAAAAGCACTTTTTCTAAAATTTTTCAGTTGTATGGCATCTGCTTGTGTTCTGGAAGTTGCTCTTGTAAAAGTCTTCTGCAAATCAGCAAATAGTATCCCTAAATTTCTCACTATCTGACCTGCCATTAATACTTGCCCATTTTATTTAATGCTCTTTCAATTATCAGACAAAATACAGCATGCTGTAGTAGCAATAGAAATGTTTGCTTTAGTAATATCCACATTGTTGGCATTGTTTAGTGTGTTCCCTGCTTGTGGTACACATTGTTTTGAGAGGCAATACTTGTTGGCTTAGAGCCAGTGCTGAAGGAGGCTACATGGGTTAAAACCTCATCCCCATGTTCGGTGGGCAGCTAGGAGAGCTGTAAAGTAGTATGTATGTTGTAAATGGTTGAAGGAAAAAGAACAGAAGGCTGATAGTAAACATAACTAAGGCCGATATGGAACACTGAATTGCCTTAGAATGAAGGAGATGTGTTGGTCCAGCGTGAGAGGGATGTGGTGGAATTGTGAAGTGGTGTAAAAAGATTGGCAAATTAAAAGATGTATGTGTTATATTATGTAATTGGATAGTAGGAAGTCAATGCAATAATTTCCAGTAACAGGCACTCAAGGGGTTGCTCTTTAGTAGCAGCTAAATTTAGCCATTTTTAAATTAGCATACTCGGATAATGAGTTTCAACAGGGATGTCCAATGAGCTTCCTGGTGCATTAATACTGATTTTTTCTAAGCTTTGAAATACTGGAGAAAGAGCACAAAAATGGCTAACGTGCCAACATTCAAAGAGGGTAAAAGGCATGACCTGGATAATTACATGTCTGTCAGTTTGACATCACTTCTGGTTAAAATAATAAGGGAGCTAATTAATAATGAATTAAAGAAGTGTTGTATAATTAGTGCCAATCAACATGAGTTATAGGAAAGCCAGACCATGTCAAATTAGATGTATTTTTGATGAAATTAGAAAAAGCGGTTGATAAAGCTAAAAGTATTAATGTAATATCCTCTGATTTCTTTGAAGATTAGAGTTAGTAGTCCATATTTTGATTCAGAAATGAAAGTCTTGTATAATCAACCAGCAACACTTCAAATATTTTACATGTGTTAAAGAGTAGATAATTCTTAAGTGTGTAACTGCCAGTGTAAAATGAGACTCCTTGCTGAAAGGATGCATTCTTCTTGGACCCCTCATGGCGTCCTTTCTCAGTCCTGTGAGATTCTTAGGAGTGTCCTAAAAAACCATGTAATAGCTACTGATGGTTTGCTGAGGGTTGAAAGGTTGAAGCATTGTTAAGGGAAGGATTCAGCAGTGATTCTATTCATTGCCACTTAGATAGCCAAGGCTGGCACAAAGCTGAATGTGTTTCAATGCAATGAATGGTACAGGAGAAATGAAACACTGTCCATATTTATTGTAAAAAATTGTATTTCTTTGAAGAGGTAATTGTATCAGCCTAATTTGCAGTTTCTCCTGTGTGAGTAGCAGCCCTAATAACTTCAGGTAACTGGAAATACTGATTACTGCATTTGACTGGGGAGTTTGTTGATCATCAAATGCTACAAATTTCTAGTCCAATTCCGTGTCTTAAATAAGTTCTATGAGCTTTGAAGGAATAGATAGAGATGTGTTTGGCAGGCGCATCTTCCTGAATTTTACATGAGTGCGTTTGTTTCTTGAATACCAAGTCCAGTTTGAAATCTGTGGTTCATTAATTAATATGGCTAAGTTAGAGAAAGTTCAGAGAAAGCCGTGGTACTAATTAAAAGAATAGAAAATGTATTGTGTAGTGAAAGATCTAACAAGCTTTGTCTTTGCATTTCCTTATAAATGAGGTTAAGGGGATGACTTGGTCAGGGTCTACCAGTACAAATGCAGGGAACAAAACCTTGATAATGGGATCTTTAGTCTGGCTAAAAACGATAAGTTCTAGTGGCTGGAAGCTATAGACAGGAAGATCCAGACCAGGGGAAAGGAGGCGTCACAGTCTGGGATTTACCAAGCATTGCAGTAAATTCTGAAGTATTCTCTTTTTAAGCTTGATATTTTCTAAAATGTGTATTAATTGAAACAAGACTGGAATCTGAAAACCATTATGGACTGTGTTCCAAAGGTAATTATATCCTTGCAGGGGTCCATTCTCAATCTTTGAAATGAAATATGTATCAGGCCAGAGATAGTGGTTCCATTGAACAGTGGTGCTGTTAAAAATGCCTTCCAGACCTTGTTCTGAATAAGATTCAGAAAGGACTTGAACTTTGTTTTCCCACAGAAAGTATTCTAGTGGTCTGAGTGATGGGGACTTGAACTTTGCTGTTGCAAAATAATATTTGGCATTGTAGCAATGTGGAAAAAGACCAAACCTCAAATCCTGACATTAATCATGATGAAGAATTGTCATCATCTGTATCTAACAAAGCCAGACAAACTAAACTAAACTAAAAAAAAAATAAAAAAATCAGTGCTTCAGAGGACATGGACAGTTAGAGGACTTCAGATCTGTTCTCACTTTCTCATGTAAGAGAATATATGGGAAATCTGCCCTACCTTTTGCGATGAAAATGTAAAAGGATTATTTCCATTTAAACTGCAGTTCCAGATTCAAAGGTTTATTGTAATTTTATTTTTGGCAGTATTGCTTTTGTAGTGCTCTTGATGCTTATTCCAGATTCTGGATTGAAGAGACTTGTACTTTTTGAAGTTTTCCTTACCCATTTGAATGCCACTCTGGATTGCAGTGGCTTCTCACATTTTCCATAGCTTTGCTGAAATAGCTAGCATTCAACATCTCCTGTGCTGGATAATAGCATCTTCCTCAAGAACAGCCATGGAATGAAGTATTTACTGTTTAGTCATGAAATGTCTGATTTTTATGCCAGTTAGCATAAATTAGACATCAGATTCAGACATTTCTGAGAAGCCTGAGACAATATTAGGAAAATTTGTACTTATCAGTAAAACATCTGTCTTTATTAATGCTAAGAGCAATTTAAAGGATTTTTAAAGTATATTAAAACCTGTTGATCCCAACACTTCCTCTCCCCTCTCACCCCTTAAAAAAAAAAAAAAGCCAAACATCCCAGACAATAATCTTTGATAGTAATTACATTAAAGAGATAGAAACCCCAGGAATTTTCAAAAGAGAGAAAATATTTAACTTATTATGTCCAATGGGTTGGAAAGAGCTTATATTAAATTTACATTACATGGTGAAATATGTTCTGTTCCTATGATAAGTGGAAATGATATTAGGCATATACTCCCAATTAAGACCTTTAGACCTGCAGGACTGGATAACTTTGAAAATGGTTGGCTGAAGAGCTTTTCCTGTTACCTCCATTGATAGATCTGGCCTCTTGGAACACAGATGATCATTCAGAAAATGGCAAGAAACCTATTTAGTACAGCAATATTTAAAGGTGCTGTTGATGAAAGTGTCTTGCTGCTTACTCTGGCTGTTTCCTGCTCCATTAAAAGAGTGATTGTTATCTTACTTTACCAATTTTTAAGGTAAGCACTTTGCTTCTTTAAGCAGTTCTTACTTCACCTCCATGAGGGTTTTTTATACACTGTGTCCTGTAACCTTTGTTTCCTTTTGCTAAGATGAACAGAACAAGTTTTTATTTCTTTTGTGACTCTACCCTCAGCAACTTTTCCACACATTAAAATATTGCTAGCTACAGTGAATATAATAACTTAGCATTAAGAACATTGCTGCTGCATGTAGAAATAAAATAGCAGGGAGGGAATCCCCTTTTTATTCAAGGGAATGCGTTCACCTTCTTGGATAGCATGGTGTCGGAAACTTACGCAGGCTTGGTTATTTGCCATGCCCTCTAGACTCATTGTGTCTCCTATGCTACTGATTTATTCTGGATGCTCTGGTTTTGTTCTGTTCTTTACTGTGTGACTTTGCACTTGAGTGTATGAGCTTTCGTTGAGCTTGGGTGTGCTCAGCTGAGTGGTTCAAAACACTTAGTAAACAGTGCTATCTCTAGCTTTTACATCCCTCTGCAAATAATTGCATAATGACATGTTTTTTTAATTTCTTTCTAATTCTGGGAAACAGTTTTGCTTGGTGTCAGACCTTGCCTAATGAGAAATATCCTTGATTGACAAGAATTTCCTCATTTGGAACAACTTTTTGTAATCTGCTACCTACCTATTTCTAATTTCACCCAATATTAGAACTATAACAATAGTGTAAAACTTCTCCGAAAACACTCAAACATTTAGGAACCTTGCATCTTACAGTACAGATTTTTCCTAATGTCCTATCTTCTGTAAATTGTGATAAATTTATCTTTTTCAGTATTCCCTATTTTTTACTGATTTTAATATTTTGTTTCAGTTCTTCTGGTATGATTGTATGCATCAATAGCTTATGTAGTTATTTGTGACTTTGATATATACTCCATCTTAAAGCAGGCTACAACCTAAAGTTGTTAACTGTCTGGAAAGCACTCAAAACTTCAGAACAATAGTAATTTTCTTTGTCTTTTTTTTTTCTTTGCAAATATTGGGATGTGCATATTGTATTTGTGGTGGAGGAATATCCAAACCAAGAATTATTTATTTATTCAACTCATGAAAATTGGAACCTCTCATTTTCTAGCTTGTGATTAAGATTTTTGATTCTCAAGTTCTGTCTGAATACTTGAAAAATATGTTGCAAAATAGGAGCATTTGGGGGAAAATAAGCCCCATTCCAATAAGAATTTGTTTTCAACCTCTCGTGTATTTTAAGTGTTTTTTTTTAGTTCTAGTAACATTTCTGCTTATTATTTAATGAACAAAATAATGGTGGGTTAGCACTGCTCACTTCATTTGGTGAAGCTGATCACTTTCACATTGGAAGTTGCTGTTATGAGCTCTGTAACTCTGTATTGCTGTTGGAACAGAAAAAAAAGTCTTTGAAATAAAATGTGTGAATCCAGTCTGCTGTGCTGTACCCATTTGATTCAGAGAGGAATAAGTATGTCAGATTTTCTGTACTGAAGTTGCTTGTGCTTCATCTAAGGTCAGAATTATTATTATTATTAACCTGACTTCTGATGACCTGTGTGGTCGTAATCTATGACCTGTTTTCTTCTCCTTTCAAAAAGGATACAAGGCTTCATACTCCATGAAGTATTAAGCTCAAATTCTTGTGTTGCTCATACAGATCATCCTACTAGCCAAGGAGAGTTCCTTGCCAAGTGGCTTATAGGTGTTTTAGTGAACTTTCATTTTATTTGCCTATTTTAAAATTTTATATAAATCCTCTTCTAAAATTTTCATTTAACCTGAGAAAAGTGTATTTGGAAAAGAAGCTGCTATTATAAAATTGTTGCCATCTGAATACTGGTCTTTTTTTCCATTTCTGTATTTCATACAGTACCTCTGCTTAGTCACCTCTTTTTGGAGTATTCCATACAATTACATGTATGCAGGGAATATGTCAGGTAATATCTACTTTCACCTCTCAACTGTGCAATAACAAGGGCTGTGCTGTTGTCTGGGAGCTCGTGATGATTGCCCATAAAGATGACTTCTCTTAAAAAATTGCAGAACCCTATAAGCAATTTAAGGCTAAATTTGGAACCTATGTCCACAGTCAAGGGAAAATGGTGTGGGAATGCATGCTGTGTGGAGTGATCCGGTCCAAACCTTTCATGGGTTTTGGTGTTAGACTATTTAAGGTTCTGTATATCTGGACCTCTGAAGAAGTGACCTTTCCTATGAATCATATTTATGTAGGTAGGAAAAACCCCCATAATATGTAGGAAATACCCATTTAATTTTATTTCATTTTTACACTCTATAGTCTATAGAGTATTTTGCTTTCCAGACTGTCTGGTTTGGTGGAAGGGATTTTTCTGATTCATGCATCATCTAAAACAATGTAAAGAAGCATGAACTAGGATCCTAATCCATTTTGCACCTAGCTGAGTCTTATAGACTCTTAAGCTACCATCTGCTTTTTTCCTGTCTGGCTGTTTTCTTCTGGGGGCATGGATTTCTGCTGAGTTGATTAGTTGATGGCAGAGTGTTAGCAGGAGGATGGACATGGCTGCTTCCCTACAGTTAGAGCACTCTGTTGTGTAGGGTGTGCTTAGTAATACAAGGGGCTGGTGGGGCAAACTTTCAAATAGGTGGCACAGGCATCACAGCTTTGGTTAAAAGAAGTAAGAAAAAAATCTCTTTCTCCTTTCCTTTATGACTACTTAATATAGTTTAGAAGTTAGAGCTGGAGCATCTACAACAAAACCAAACTAGTTAGTTTGGTAGATAAGAGGTAAGCTTAGATTATTTTCCCTTTTTATCCCTACTTTCTGCTTTCTGCACAGTCCTCTTTGAGTTGTATTCATTACATAAGGATTTCACTCAACGGATCTTCAACGTATTTTTACAAATATCTGGATACTGTTCTGTGTTGGTAAATCTTTAATTAGTGACAAAGCAAATATGATGCAGTACTTCCTTCATTATGAAAGGTAATGAAGTGAACAGAGCCTCATGTTATTTGAGTAAAGATATGCACGCGTGTATTAGGCAGCTGGAAAACTTTGGGGGAAAAAAAAGAAACTACAATGATTTCATACTTCTTTTTGATGGCTTGCCAGTGAAGCCAAGGAGAGTCACACTGTCAGCTCATCACTCTGAACCCCATGGTACTATCTGAAGTGCTTCATGTATCATTCATTGCAGCAGGTAGAGGGACAGTGAAATGTGGTTCACTTTAGCAGGAAACTCCTTTAGGACTGTTTGGTTAAGTGACTTAATGGCTTATTCTTAATGTTCTTTTCTTTTATCTTGAGAGCTTATAACTCAAAATGACCGAAAATAATTCAAATTCTTCTTGGCAGCAGGTCACCTGTGAAATATTTTCTGTCCAACTTTATTACTTTTGAATACAAAATGCCAAGAAAAACATGTGTGTGTGTCTGGGTATATGAAAAACTTACAGATATATACATCTTATATGTACATCTATGGCTCTTTTCATCTTCTGTATACTTATGTGGACACTTACAAAGGCAACAAATAAAAAGTGTTTTAAATCAGATAATCTGTACCTCATTATAATCTGCTCCATCTTAAAAGCACTTAAGTTTTGACATGAGCCTCTGATAGGTGACATAAAAGCAGAAACAAAGGAGAATTAAAAGCAGTGGAACCTAATGGGAAAGATGTAGTGAAGCAAAGATGAGAGCTAGCAAGCATTTGGGGAAAAGAGGGGAATTCAGAGGCAGAAAACCTTGGTCTAATTTTTTTTCTGATTTCTCTTTTTGTAATACAGAAAATATCTGTGTATGTTACACAGAGGAATTTTTAGAAGTCATTCAATCCACATACAAATAGAAGAACATGGTAACTGTTTAAAAATAAAATACCTCAGAACTTCTTAGAAGGATAATTGCATTCATTTTCCATACATCTTTTAAAATTCATTATCAGAAGGGAAAAAATGGACAGTGAAAATGAACATTTTATATAGATAGAATTTGCCCAGAAAAAAAAAAAAATCCTTTCTTAGGTATACTGGGGGTTTGTGCAGAGGTTGAAAAAATGACAATTTCAAGGGTAGTGGTGTCTTGGGCTGTGATCAAAGAAATCACAGTTAACAGTCCCTCTCTGTAAGATTCTGACATAAGCAGGACAAAACAGATGAAATTCAAATCTGACAAAAGGAGGTGAATCCAATGAGTCCAAGCAGCACTTACAGCAGGTGTCAACAGCAAGTATCTGTTAAGTAACTCTTTTCCAGCTTATGTTTTATAATTGGCCAAGGAAAGTGGAACTTATTTGTTAGCATTTGGTGATTTATTAAGCAGTGAGTGGGAGAGGTACCAGGCAGCTGCTAGAGGCAGAGAGGACTGCTGCTCTCCTCTTGTACTCCTCTCCCTTGAGGCACGAACCATACTCACAAGTACTAGAGGAAGCCTCCTATTTACATTTAAAAAACCTGACCAAACCAGAGGCAATTGCGGTTTGAATCTGGTTTTCTTGGAGACTATGCAATTCTAATTTCTTCTTGAAAGAGATGGTGTATTTACTAATTTATTTTAAGAATAAAAGCTTGGACAGGAAGTCTTAACTAGGAATCTACAGATGAGTCAAAACATCCTTTTACTTTCTGATTTTTTTCACTACAGCTGTAGAATTGCTTGTTGTTACCTCTAATGTTCATTGTTAACCAGATCTTGCTTTGTGTCTTATCTTTCCGGCTATCTCTCTAGACATGTTCATGCTCTTGCTGTGTATTAATTTTTCATGACGTATCCCTAACATCATTTCCTGTGCAAATCCTTTCACAGGACAGATTGTTTACTGAAGATTTCTGTAATTGGTGTGTCACTGCCAAGAGCTCCAACTGAGAGCTTCATGCCATGTAGCCATGTCTGCTCAGGTGTAAAATATTTCTTGAAAACTGTTTCCCATGTTTTATTATCCTCAAAGGATCTTAAAACAAATATTTTTACTAATCTTGCATGGTAACTGCCCCCATATAAGTTTGCTTGGTTACTGTTACACCTCTTCCACACATGCACATCCAGAGGTGTGCCCTCTGAACAGACCATGGGAACAAAGAGATGGAAGTACCAGTTTGTGGCACTGTACTGATGGAGAATTTTAAAGTAGGGAGAATTATTTTCTTATATCCAGGAAAACTATTTGACAGGTGCTTTCATTTTCTTGGCAGGAAGTACATCAGTTAGTGTCCAGGTACTTTTATCACCTCCACATCCCCCCAGTAATAAATGATGGCACACAGAAACACTTAATCTGTTAGTTCTTAATCTTATTTACACAATGCATAAGGCTTGTTAAATAATTTAGGTGTTGGGTGTGAAAAGTCATAACTGTTCAAAGACCTATCATTCCTCTCCAGTACTGGACACTTGTGGATGTCAACCCCTTTCCTTTTGCATTGTCTACTGAAACTGCTGAAACAGGCAAACTGCCTGTAACCTGCTCTTCCTGAGCATTTTCCACAGCCTTAAAAAACTCCCAAAAACCCAAAAGCCAAACCCAAAGCAGAAACCTTGGAGATTTCCCGTCCTGTGTCCTTTTCATAGCAGTAACCCCAATCAGTAGTTGAAGGTGTGAAACTATTTTGGTGCTCTGTAGGGATGATCAGTGCCCCTCATCCCACAAGACTGTCTTAATCCTGACTTAAATCCATGTTAAAAAAACCAAAGCATAAGATCATTATCTTATACCTACTATTTTTTTTAACTAATATTTAATGTTCTAGGCTCTTTTATTGTTTCTACATGCTTCCTTGAAACCTGCTAAGATCAAAGAATCTTCAGAGTCGTGCAATAGTTCCTCAATCCACACACATTTTATGGGGAAAAGATTTTGGGAAATTGTGTTTTCTGTTTTTAGATCTTGACTGCCTTGTTATAATAGGTCCTGATAGGTGTTCTGTATATGCTTTACCAAGAAGAATTGATCAATATCCTATATTTTAGGATAGCTATTTCTTGAAATTTTAAAGGTGGATTTTAAGTATTCATCTGAAAATTATATGTTGCTACTGTGTATGTGAAGTAAATGTTTGGATATTTTTCATGTTGAAATGCCTTTGATTGTAGAAGTGCCTTTTTAATTGTTGTGGAATTTTTTCTTCCTATACAGTGGTAAGATTCCCCTTTCATTTGTCCTTCTTAGGGATATCCAGTCTGTCAAAATCTGATGAACATCTGAAGAACCCAGGTTGTGCTACTGCCAAAGGAGTAACAGCTGCTGCTACAGCAGCCAAAACTGCAACTGCAGTGGCTACCTCTGTGCTGAAAATGCTGACATGTCACTGTAGTAGAGCTTGGGGTGCTGGCTTCTGCTGCCACAGTTCTGCAGAGTACTGTAAAGTTTTGGTAGTGTTTTTTTTTAAGGTTCAAACAAACAAATCAATTTTAAGAATATCTTTTCTTTAGGAATTAAATAAGAAAAATGCTTCTGTTGTAATCTTCTGAAGCACTTAGAATCTAAAACAGAGCCTTCAGTCATCTGTGCTTCCTGTCTTTTCTGGATCTGCAATTGAGTTCTGAATTGCATGGTCATATACAATTTTTTTTTTCTACATTAATCTTGCCTCATTTAGACTCCAGAATAAAAGTATCCAGGTGTGGAAACTTAGTTGTGTGAGCAGCAGTGAAATTGCTCTTTTGAGTATTTCACTTCTCAGTAACAGCCTCCTGATATTGTCACTTGCATGCAAGTTGATGTGGTTGATTATGAGTCCCTTCTTATTAATCTGTTTGCTGTTTTAGTGATTCCAGTCATGGAATCATAGTCTGGATTGAAAAAGGATCTTTAAAGTTCATCTGGTTTCAAACCTCCATCAAAGGTCAGGAAGACCTTCTACTGGATCAGCCCCATCCAACCTGGCCTTGAACACTTCTAAGTGTGGGGAGTTCACAGCTTCTGTGGGCAACATTTACCAGTGTCAAACCAATGTAGCCAATAGACAATTTCTTATATCTATTCTAAACCTACCCTCTTATAATTTGAAACCATTTGCCCTTGTCTTTCACTACAGACTCTGGTATAAATAGCCTGTGTGTCTGTGTGTCTGTCTATCTATCAGTCATCCATCTATCTCCCTAAAAGCCCCCTTACAGTATTCCAAGGCCACAATTAGGTCTCTCCAGATCCTTCTCTTTTTCATGCTGAACACCCTGACTCTCTGTCTGTCTTCACAGGACAGGTGTTCCAGCCCATTAGTCATTTTCCTGACCCTCCTCTGGACCCATCTCAACGGGGTCCTGCTACTGGGGACTCCAGAAACGGATGCAGTACTCTGGGTGGGCTTTCATGAGGGTGGAGTGATGGGGACAACCACCTCCCTCAGCCTGCTGGCCACATTTCTTTTTATGCAGCCCAGGACACAGTTGGCTTTCAGGGATGCAAGAGCACATTGCTGACTCATATAAACTTTTATATCCACCAGTGCCCCTTCTCTTCAGCTCTGCTTGCAGTCCATTCACCACTCAACCTCTACTGATACTGGTGATTGCAGCCACATGAATGCAAAACTGCACATGGCCTTGTTTAACCTCATGAGGTTCAGTGACCTACTTCTCAAGCCTGTCAAAATCCTTCTGCACTGCTTCTTTCCTATGCAACCAAGATTATTTTTAAAAATTACTAGTCAGACCTCTTAATAGATAAATGTCTTTGGAAACAAGAATTCCCTAGGGTTCCATGGGTTTTCTGGTGATAATTTTACTCCATTTTAGGAACCATTATCAACTTATTGATGTTAGAGTCTAAAAAACACTGCCAAAGCATGAAGGTGGGCTTGGAAATGGAAAGTTTTCAGAGAGAGTCTCCTCCTCTAAGAAGTCCAGGAGGAGACATGGGAGTGCAGAAGTTGCCAAAATGGCAGAGAAAGGAAGGTGAAAGCATTTTTTCCCATTTGTTGTTTATTGTCCAGTGATGAAGGGTCAGAGGCTTGGCCACCAGTAGGGAGCCAGACATACACTCCAGCAGGATGGAGGAATCAAAAGACTAAAAGTGAGAAAACCCATAGGTTGAGATAAAGAGAGTTTAATAGGGAAAGCAAAAGCTGCACACTCCAGGAAAGCAAAACAGGACATCCATTCACCATTTCCCATGGTCAGACAGGTATTTAGCCATCCCCAGGAGAGGCAGGCCTCATCACATGTCACAGTGATTTGAAAAGACAAAACATCATTGCTCCAAATCTGCCCCGTTCCTCCTTCTTGCCCAAACTTTGTATGTGGAGCACGATGCCATATGCTGTGGAATTAGCTGCTGTCAGCCTTTGGTTAGTTTGGGTTAGCCATGTCCCTTCTGTGTCCTCTTCCAAGTCCTTGTGCACCCCCAGCCTTGTCAGTGGTGGGGCAGTGTGAGAAGCAGAAAATCCCTTGGTGCTGTGCAAGAACTGCTCAGCAGTAATGAAACCATCTCTGTGTTACCAGTGCTGTTTTCAGCAGAAATGCAGAACAGAGACTCACACAAGCTACTGGGAGGAAAATGGACTCAATCCCAGCCAAAAAAACATGGAGTTTAAAGAAACTCCAGATAGTTCCATCACTACAGGCCTCTGGATTGATGGATTTGTTGTGTGATCTTCTTATGTACTAATTACTGTCTAAGGGATGAGGGAAAAGTTGTTTTTAAGAGATCAGTTTTTGTGGCAGGATACATCAGGAATCTGTGATTGCATTCAGTGTATGCATGCAACATCTAAGAAAGAAGATAATAACTATTGTGAAGAACAATATGATGCAAAATTATTGAGGGCAGCAACAGAAGAATGTCAAGGTACTTATTAACAGAATTGTAAAATGGTTTAGGAATTCACTATTAGTAAATAAATAATAATGCAAACAAAGGAAGAATATATGCATGGAAGAACTTGGCAGATAATTCTGTTAAAAATTTGATTATGTGCTTAGTGATGCTAAGGTAAATCTGAAAAGGATTAATTAAGGACTAGGAAGGAAAACAGAAATATCATTATGACCCCAAATGCAATAGATCCACTTGTCTCTGGAATATTGATAATAATTATTGTTACTCCCCATTTCCCTCTGAAAGAAAGACGTAATAAAACTAAGGAAAGTAAAGAGTAAGACATAAAAATGTAGGAACTGCCTGGATAAGACATACCAAAGACCCAGTAACGTGTTTCTCACAGCTGGGAATGGTGGGTGCCTGAGAGAGCTGCTAGGCTACATGCAGTGATGCTTCACCCACACAGCTTAGCAAATTCCTGGTGTCACTCTTTGTGATTAGTAGCCCTGAACAGATCTTTTTTCCCCTCACTGTGTTCAGTTCAGATTTGATCCTGTATAAGCTGGAACTGTCTGCAGAACCCTGTACCAAGGTACCTCACAGCAGCGCTGATCAGAGGTACAGAAGTTCAGCATGAAGCAAAACTAGACAGATTGACTCTTTGGCCTGGATGGAAGATGGGTGAGAGAACACGAGGGGGTTACAGAATTACAGAATAAGACAATCAACTGGTTGCTATAGAGGATAACTGAAAACAAAGGGACTGGAAAAAGGCTAAAAAGCCTGAAGCACATAAAGAGGACATGAATGCCAGCAAAGGCCTCGTGACAGTGTCTGGCACTGTAAACATCCAAGGTGGCAACAGGCACTGTTCATTGTTGCTTTGCCTGGAAACATCAGCCAGGATATACACTGACCCGTTGGACTGCATCATGAGAGAAAGGGGTGCAAGTTCTTTATGAGTCTGGCTTTACCCTCACTTTCTCCAAATGTGCTTTAGGATTTAGAAGAAAATGACTGATTTTTTCAGTGAAATAGAGAAGCTGGTAGAGGGAGTCCTGGTGTTGTTGGTGAAGACTCAGATTCTGTGACCCAAATTTCCAACCAGGATATTGTCTGTAATGGCAATGTAACTTGTAATGGCAGGAGAGCAGGTAGCAGTGTGAAAGGGGTACAGCCCAGGGGGAGATGAGTATCCTGGGGCAGATGGGTTGTAGGATTTACAGATATCCCCTGTGCTCAGAGGGTCAAAGGTGACCAAACCACTGGATTCCTGCTATCCATCACATCTATCAGGGTTCCTTCAGTACCAGTGAAAAAAGTTATATATCTCTGTCTCTTGGAGAGTTGTTGCCATGACCAAAGTTCTTATCTCTAATTTCCATGTGTGCATTTTCAAATGGGATAATCTGGCAACCAGGAGATTACACAGATTCAGGGCAAGGATGGTAGAGACCCTGGCTTTCCTAGATGGTCTGTTAAGAGATGTCACTGCAAATATGGGCTCTGCCAGGCAGCAACAAGTCACATGTGATGCACACCATAGGAACTGATTCCACTGTGTCCACAGGGAGATCAAGAAGAAATCGGTGCATGGCCAGCATCAGGGCTGGATGGAGCTGCATTGATTTGTTTGGTCTTGTACCCACAGCTTATGTCCCTGTTTTCTCACCACTCCATTCTGCTGGATGAGGGGACTGGAGGAAGTACAATGGTGAAGTCATCAGCAGATCTTCACTAGTCCATTTTTTCTCTCTGAGCTGTCTGTGGTGGTGGTGGTGATGATACTGATAGCTCCAATGGTGAGAATGTAGTCAAAGTGCATCTGTTTGCAAGGGAGATGAAAACCACATTTTGGTAGGATCTGCTATGTGCTACAAGAGAGAAAGCAAAAGGGAACTGTTAAAGTGGGGAGAAAAGGTGTATAGGTTAAAAGGTATTGGACTGTAAGGCATTCATGCTAGAAAAGGAAGATAGCTGCAGTAGAAATTGAGGAAAAGGGAGGGAAAATGAAGGAGCAATGTCAAAGTTATCAATATCTGTAAAATTTTGAGAGGCTAGGTTTCTCAGTGAGAGGTAGAGGGACAGCAGTAGGGACATCTCACGTCGTTTTAAGAATTGCTTGGGGCAAACGTACTATTGGTGTTTGTAAAGGTTTGGAAAGGCTTTTTCTGTGTGGCCAAATGGTAGAAAGCTGTAGCTTTACACTAAAAACAAATAAAATTTTTTGTTCAAACTTCCTGTTTGAACAAAAAGCAAAAAAAGAGACCACAAATATGATTTTGCCTATGCAGTTTAGAATACAGCCTTCAAGCAGGAATCTGAATTAATGAAGTTTGTATTGCTGTACTGGTTTGGTTTAGCATCTGTGGTGGGGATTAGTAATTTCTTGGATGGAAAATTATTTTAACTCTAAAATTGGCAAATTACCCCTTAAAAAAAAAGTCTAACAAGTCATTTTTGCATGCCAGTATGTAGTAAGGTACAACTACAATAGACAGAAGTTGGTGTGTAGTGTATGGGGTCATCTGTGATGTTCACTAACCACTTTGAGTTTAGTCTCAGTATTGGTCTAGAAGCATGTGGGGTTCAACTCAAAGAAGCATCGGAAAAAAAAAAAAAATCAGAGAAGAGATTAAGAAAATGAATGCACCAGAGGTGAAACACGTGATGTATGGAAAGCCAGCTGCAGATTTTCATTGTTAATCTTAGAAAAAATGAGCAAACATGAGGCGTTTAAAGGTGGAAGAAAAATAATTTCATACACAATGTATAATGAACTCGTAGAAGTGCTCAATATATATTAAAGAATTAGAGGCAGAAGACCTTTTTTTGTAGAAACTACTCGTCATTCACAAGCTGTTTTATTGGAAAAATGCAAATGCTTATATTTACTCTTCCAAAATATATATTCCAGAACTTTTTAGCTGGTCTTGTTTTTGTGTTGCCTTTTCAGTTCTTTCCCAGAGCTGGCAGTTCCCTGAGTCCCTGCTAGATGGCATGGCAAGCCACCACAATAATAATAATGTGATAAGGCAGAGCTACTGGTATGTTCTGTGCAGTAGCCAAGAGAACTGCTCAGCCATTTTTCCATTCCCTTTTCCTTCCTGTATTTTCATCATGTTTTCTTACTTATATATGGGAGATCACAGCTAGGATTTTAGTTTCTTAATTATTAAAGCAATTATTAGTGGAGGTAAAGTTCTCTTTCTCCTACATAGATGAAAGGAGATAAAATCAATACTGCTTGTAGCTGTATTTCATAAAGCACACTTGAGCCTTAATAGGTGTTCTCACTGCTTTTTCTGTCTTTCCTGCTGTAGAAATGGTGTGACCCAAGCTCTAGCAATGTGCCATTCCTTCCCTCACACCTAACAGCAGGTGAAACTTTCTCCTTGGTCCCACAGGACCCTGTGAATCACTATACGCTGTCCTGCTGCATGTTTCACTTTGGCTTCACAAAGACTATGCTGGGATGAGGGCGTGATGTTTGAATACTGCCACTAACAAAGAAAATATTCAGTTTTGCCTTCAGTGTTTTTCTCTCTCTGAGTGTGTTAAAGACCAATTTGGAAAGTGTGGTTCTTCTGCTAGTCTGTTAAGGTGAAATTAAGAGTAATTCTAAACAACTCACTGAGGTGACAGAGTTGTAACTGCTGTTAGCAAAAGCACAATTGGTGTGGGAAAGCTTTACATGGGAATATTTTCAAAATTACCATGTTGAATGGATTTTAGAAAGTGATGTTTTAATAGCTGCTGCCTTACACAGTAATTGCTTTTAAAACAAAGGGTAGATGCAATGGGGAAGGACCAAAGGTAGATGGTATAAGCATGGATTAGCTATGGGCATGTTATCTGTAGTAGAAATCAGTCAATATATGCAGGTGCAGATTTACAGAGGCGGATAAGGGCACAGGAGTCTTCATCTCCTAGTCCTTGCAGCAGCACTGGGAGACTGGCTATATACATCACTACATTGCCGTTTCTCCTTGGCATCTTGGGCACAGGAGGCAGATGTAGGTCACTGGAGGGGATCTGTGACTCCATGCAGCAGCTGGCGAGTGGGAGCCTTGTGCTGGGCACTGTATGGTGGGGGAGGAAGGATCATGCCTCAGCAGGTGATCAGGTGTGCAAGAGGAAAAGCTCATCTCGTGCCCCACGCCTCTCCCAGTCACGCGGGTACTGCACTGGCCCCTGCTGCAGCTTGGCTTGGCAAAGCATTCAGACACTAAAGAGAGAGGCTACAATATTAAAGAGGGCAATGCGTAAAGCTGTCATGTAAAAAAAAAATAAAAAAATCCATGCTCTCTTTTTACCAGGGTTTAACAGAAAAAGCTTTTCTACCCTGTAGAGTTAGTAATTCTGGACACACAGCGGGTGAACAGAACTAGTGAGTCTATATAAATAGTGCTAAGTTTATCAGTTCTAATCTCATTTGTTTTCCTAAAGAGAAGGTGAACATTAACAGACTCTTAAATTGTGATAAACGAATTCTCTTGCACTGCATTTCAGGAGGGATCTGGCAGTGGAAAACTCTGGGGAAACACCTGCTTAGTGTAGTATAACCAGCCTGTTTAAAGCCTGCACAAGTCATTTCAGCAGTGTTAGTGCTGAAAGTATTACGGAGAATGTGAGTAATGGATATGAAAATATGGTATTGCATTGTAGAAAATGCCCTGGAGAGGCAATATGTGATTATAGAGTCTGAAGGATCTTTTGTGTGAGTCTTAATGTGAAATCTTTATGTTATTTGAGTCAGTGGCAAGGGCTGTGTAATGACACCTGAAGGGAGAGGAGGCAGAGCCACTATATTGATTATTGATACTGTCTTTCATTAGAAAGTTATTTGAAGCAATGTATACCTCTGCAGGTAATCCTGTAGATAATAAGGGTTAGATGTGTGAAAAGACTTAAGCATCCATGCATTCTTTTTGTGCACAGCTCTAGTCTTTAGGACACAGCAGGGATGTTAATGCCCTAGTTCAGTGTCTAATGGGCATGACCAAACACATACCCACAGCCAACTGGGTCAGGATCCTTCTTCTTAATGACCTCAGCTGAATTCCTACCAGAATCAATTTCCCTCAGCTTAGACAAGGAAGAATATTCGAGGACTGCCTTGCAGTGACTATGGCTGTTCCCCTGCACCTCTTCTCAGATTCATTACTCTGTATAATTCAGAGAAGACTTGAACCTGTCTCTTCATCTGTTCCAGAAAGAGTACTGTGGCCTCTTGGCTGTCAGATATGTAGAGGGAAGGGGAAGAGGGAGGAGAGCTATCTCCTGTTAAAACTCTTCGAGTATATACAAATAATGACAATTCATTACAGCAGAGACAGAGATTGATGACATAGGCATATAATTAGGGCTATCACCTGGGAAGTGGGAGAGTCAGGTTCTGGTCCATGCTCCAATGAATATTTAATTATTAACACGAGATGGAACAGCTCTGTCAAGCCTGGGTAGGCTGCACCTGCAGTTCTTCAATGGTTTTCTGCTGCAGGCTGTCTCCTGCCTAGTAGGAGAACTAGATTGAACCCCTTGTTTTCACATTAATAGGTCTCTCAGAGCAGATCTTTTACCTTCTGCGAGCACTCACCACCGAACTACTCTAGAAGACAGTAAAGATTTCAGTAGCTTTTATTTACTTTTGTGATGGGTCACTGTGGAATTGCATTTTATGGAAATGGTATGCTCTGGCTCACCTCTGGAAAGTGTTTGGTTTATCCCAAGTCTGTACCCTCCCCGCAGTATCGTGTGTCTCTAAACCCATTGGCCCGAGAATCTATCCGTGCCCATTTCAAAACTCCCTGATAAGGGTGCAAACGGAGAGGGCTCTCTCTCTTTGCCCTGGAGGCCTCTGGAGGCTCTGCTCTTCTCCCCTTCCTTCTCCCCTTCCCTCTTCCCCTTCTTCCCCTTCTTCCCCCCCTCCCTCAGTGACCATGCTGCCTTCCTGGGGTCGAACTCCAAATAAATCCTCAGCTCATCAGCGCCTCACCAGCCATCTAGAGTCTCCTTGCCTGCCTGCATGCAGATACCAATGAACCTAGAGCCTGGGGGGCTCCTGGGGAACCCTCCCCAGGGACCCCCCTAAATCTAAATTACAACAGGTCACGTGTCTTAGGCATTTAATTTGAAAAGAGAATGAAAATTTTTTGAAAGCTCTCACATTTCAGGATAAGTTCCTTTGTGTTCCGCCAAGATGGCCAGAAGTGAGGTGTGAGGACGCAGGAAGTGCATTCAGTAATTTATATGAACTCCTAAAGACGAAGAAGGAAAACATGGATAATATCTTCTTGGTCCTTTCCCAGATGAAAAACTGGGGAATCAACACCTTGGTGTGTAAGGTTCAGTTTCAGTGAAGTCTCTAGAGAAACTCGATTTTCTGGTAGGAATGGAATGAAAGGCAAAATACAGCCCTAGGCCCTACAAAGAGGTCAAGCAGGAGGAGAGGGAGATTCAATTGCTGAAACAGGTGGGCCAAGGATCACTTTTGGTGTTGACTCTGACATTTTAAACCTGCCTAGCCTCCTGCTGGTTTGCAAGGGAGCAGATCTCCCTAAAGTCCTTCCTGAGACCTGCTGGCCACCTGCAGATATTGTGGCTGCCCATGGCATCTCAGATAGCTGGAGGTGAAAATATTTGGGCAACTGAATCCCACCGATCCTGTCCATCTTGCAAAAATGGTTTCTCTAGCCTTTGAATTTGTCTTGTCATCTGCTTCACCAGCAAGACCAGTGACTACTAATGTGAAAATATGTCTCAATCTACACAGTGGCTAAAATTGTTCTATCTTGCAAAAGGAAGGACAAAAAAAATTCAGTTTGAACCCCCTTGTCATGGCATAGCTGGTCCAGTTTTTCAATGGTACAAAATATCACTCTTTCCTTTCTATTGCTTAAAAGTAACTTCACAGTCACCAAGACAACTTTTAAGGCATGATTTGCAAACTGGCTGCATTTTAAGAGATGTCTACTGGAAATTTGTAGTGGTTTTATTTGTTATTAATATCTTCCTTACTGGTTTTATCAATATTTTTGTAATTAATTTTAGAAGATTATGATGTGGTAAAAAAAATGTGGCCATTTCCGTTCTAAGAGATCAAAAAAGACTGAAATGTATTGATAACTTTCCATTGAAAAATAATAGGGCAAGAACAACACAAGGAAGTTTATAATGGAGAAAAATTAGGTACATTCTGCAAGATGTTGTGTAATACAGTGTGTGCCAGTAACAAGCAAGCAGTTTCTGTTTTCAAAGATATGCAGCTTTGCATCTTATATTGTCTGATTTTTAATTCATCTTGATTGTCTTATATTTGAGATGCTCTTTGCCCTTAATATAATCAGATTTGGTAAGATTTGCTGTCTCACTGGATTTCACAGTCTAGGTTTCATGACCTTGACTGACATATATCTGGATATCAATTAGATTTTATTAAAAAATATACCCATTGTAATATAAGCATTTCCTCCCTCCTGCTTGGTTCAATAACACTTACTGAGAACCAGGGGAAAAAAATTGCAGGTCACACTGATACAAAAAGGCAAGACTGACAGCCTTTCTGCGAACAATGTTCTACTGAGTGCTCTGCTTCTATTCAGTGTGAACATGGATTCAACACTGATTTTTTTTAAGAAGTTGTGTGGAAGCACTTGTTACCAGTAGTTCCTCTTGGAGATGCCACCCAAGCCTTTTGGCTCATGTGCCAGATCTCTTTTGACTGTATCTGTTGGCTGATGAGCTTCTTCCAGTCTGAGGATACTGCTGAGCACAAACCTTGCCTGTCCTTCTCAGCATCGTTTTCAACACTTGGCTGTCCGTTTGTGTTCCAAAATGCTGTGCAGTGAGCCAGCTAATTGCACTGCAGAAGGCCAAGTCTGGAGACTGGCTGGCAATGAGCTTACACTCAAGTGCTGTCCTATGATCAGTACAGCTCTGACAGCTCAAGCCCTGCCTGCCCTCTTGCTATTACAGTCCTTCTTTGGAAACTGGCTTTCTTCCCGGGAAAAACAGCCACAGGTGCACCAGATATACAGAGGGCTCCAGTCTGGTGCTCCAAAGGAAAGAGAGTATTTACTAATGCCTTGAAAAAAAATTTTCTTACACAGAATTTGAGCAGGAGGCTTAGGAAGCTCATTGACAAGTTGGCAGGAGAACAGCGGCAGATTATGGATTACTGCTAACAACTCCCAGGGTTCAGAACAATAAAAGGTTGGTGTGAGCTGGTGATGGCATCATGACAAGTTTTTGACATTTGACATTAGAGGAGTAGAAGGGCCAGCTGCCTACCAATCATGGAGCTACTCAGGTAATGGAACAAAGACAACCTTCTCCCAGTGACCTACACAGAACCAAAACCAAAACCAAACAAAAAACAAAAAGGGAGCACCACCAAGAGTTTTGGATGAGTCTGTGGATGGCCTGTGCCAACACTACAATAGCCAGTAAACTACAGGACCACTGAGATGATGTTTTTGCAAATATATTAATGGCAAAAGAAAGGGTGAGACCAACCTTTGTTCTCTACTGAATGCAGGAGGGAATTTAGTAAGTCCAGATGAGGAGAAGAAGTGCCTAATGCCTTCTTTGCCTTGGTCTTTAGTGGGAAGACTGCTTGTCCTCAGGACAACTATCCTCCTGGGTTGGTAGATGGTGTCAGGGAGCAGAACGATCCCTCTGTTATCCAGGAGGAGGCAGTCAGAGAATTGCTGAGACATTTGGATGTTCATAAATCTATAGGACCAGATGGGATCCACCCTGGCAGATGAGCTTGTGAAGATGCTCTCCATCATTTGCCAACAGTCCTGGCTCACTGGTGAGGTTCCAGATGACTGGAAGCTGGCCAGTCACAAAAAGGGTTGGAAGGAGGATTCTGGTAGATATAGGCCAGTTAGCCTGACCTCAGTACCCAGTAAGGTTATGGAGCAGTTTGAGTGTCATCACGCAGCACTTGGCGTATCATTTTACATAAGCAGATAGTATTTTTCATTCATTTACTTTTAATAATTTGTATATTTTTTCTTTACAATAAATAATCCAGTTTTCATACTTTTGTATTTACAACCTTTCTAATATCCCATTACTCCTTTACATATTGTCAACTAATTTCTCATTCCTAAGGATTCATAGTATTAAAATATTTATAAAGAATCAATGTTTCATCTTGATCATTACTTAGTCACAGTAAGTAACATTTTTTTAATCTTGTCTTGCAAGGAAATCCTTCCAGGTTCCTAATTTTAGTTCTTGCTCTTCTCTAGACTCCAAAAAAATCTGTTAGTGTAATTTTTTAAGATGTAGGATTCTAGCCTGAAGATTGTCTTTGGAGTGAACAAAAAAGCCCCAGACATTAATCCAAACAAGAGTAATGCAGTGGCGGCATGGAAAAAATGGTCTATAAATATGGTGTAGTTTTATCTCAGAGAATTACTATCAACAGGTATAAAAACATATAACTACAATATTTTCCCTGAAATATTTTGTCCCACATAATTTAATTTATAAGAAAAATAGATTACCTCTGTAGAGTATTTATTTATGCATGCTTCTTTTCTATAATGTGTGTCATTTTTATGGGGTGTTTTTCTATTCCACCTCTATAGAAAGCAGGATTTTTTAAAATCCCTTCTAGATCAAAAAATACTTTGCTTAGGTTGAAGGTCTTCTGGTTTGTCACTGGAAGGCCCCTTTACTTGCTGATTTCTACTCATTAAAGTGGTAGTTTATCCACCTTCAAATGTCTCTGCTCTGTGTCACAGACACTTATTTGTTCTCTAGCCATCAAAGTGTATTAAAATTAACAGCAGTCATCACATGAGTGGAGGGTAGCCATTCTCAGACACACAGATAGTTATATACTCACAGCAGGAAACTTGCAATCAAATTCTAACAAAAGGTCACATTTGCAATAAGTAAAGGAAAATGTAGGTAATTGGTTATGGAATCAGTTAATATCTTTGCAGGCCTTGAAAGGCACTCTGACGGACTTGAAACCTTTTTGTTCAAGTAATTAAAAGTGAGGTACTGTGATAGTAATAAAAAACTCAGAAAATTCTTGGTGTGCTGTAAAACAATGTCGCTACAATGGCAAACAAATTTAAGAGGGAAAATTATTTGTGGCTTGTTTGAAAAGACGTACAGACCCGGATTCTGGCGGAAATGCAGAAAAGGAATAAGGAGTGAAGTGCAGGAAAACATGAAGATTAACCCTACAAAATATATTTTTTGTGCCTGGCTTCAAGACATGCCCACTCTTTCCCTCAGTTGAATAAGTTTCATGGTGCTTTAGAAATACTGGTCTGTGGTGTTTTCCCAGGCTTCCCACAGACTCCAGGATATCTGCTGATATGGAAAGCAGTGACTGACTTTCTGAGGCTGCAAAGCATTTCAGCATTGGCTGGAGCTGTTTCTTCTAGTGGTACCGTGAGTCCTGAGCCATAATTACACTTTAACTGTGTCCTAGGTTGGGCAGGACCCTGAGCCTCCTGCCACAGAAGGCGAAGCACGAAGCAGGGACCTGTCAGGAGGCAGACTGGAAATGCACTGCGGTTTTCTTTGTCCATCAAACTCTCCTTTTCACCTAGTTCAAGCTAGGGGTTTCTGACAGGTTTTTTTCTGACAGTGTGACTGGGGACAGAATCTTTAGGGTATCTGGTGTGACATGCTTCCTCTGCCTCTGGAAAATCAAAGTTGGCACCTGAGAGCCCTCAGCAGGAGGCTGGATGCTCCCTTGAACGAAGGGTGGTGCATCCCATATCTTCCCATTTCTGTTCTAGTGCTTTGAGTTGTGAATAAAAATGTCTTCTGGATGAGATGGAAGCAATGTGTGACCTGGGCATATTCCTGAATCAATGGGTTGGGACACTTGGAAAGAAGAGGGAAGGCATGATTTAAAGCTTCTGTTTGAGTAAAAAATTTAAATAACTAAATAGCCATTTAATATACTCAAAGAATTTCTTTCTGCCCACGACGTGCTCTGACAGCAAAACTGGGCTGTCACACTCACACTGACTCCTCTGTGTCTTAATCCAGATTTGAAGGTACCAGCATTCAAGTTCTGACCCCTTCTACAAGGATGAGCTCAGGCTGGTTTTGCTCCAGAATAACCCCAAGCCTGGCATTCAGGAAGCTTTCTGGTAGCTGAGGAAAAGCCATCA
Organism: Cisticola juncidis; assembly: GCA_013400215.1. NCBI lineage: Eukaryota > Metazoa > Chordata > Aves > Passeriformes > Cisticolidae > Cisticola > Cisticola juncidis. Next base: position 126,397 of record VXBR01007715.1, on the reverse strand, counting down.
CTGAGCACTGGTCTCTCCAACTATCAGTGAGTCCTTTCCTTGCTGAGAAAACAGAAGGTGGAACTGGCCCTAGAATTTGAAGGAACTCCATGTAGCACAAGGCAATTTCAGGCCTCTCAGAAATCCTCAAAGAAATCCCAGAAGCTTTCTTAGCTATGACTGGCAGTGGGGATAGAACCAAAGATGTGGATGAGATACCTGTGGATGTTCAGGTTGCTTCCAAGCAATCCAGGTGTGCCTGTGTTGTCCCAGAGGAGCAAGAGGTAGAGCATTGTAATTTTGACTCCCTCAAATGAAAATAAAAGCTCACCTAACAGGAAGCTTTTCTCTCCATTCAGCAATGCTCTCTGCAAAAGTTCTGAAGGAACTGATGGTTGCCAACAGGAAAACTTAATCTCTTCTCCTGTTTTGTTTTCTAATAGCTAAATTATCCTAACAAAGGCAACATGGGCCTGATCTTTCCCATGAATGGTGTGTGGATTCTCTCAAGAAGAAATTTGGAAAGGGCAAGAGAACTTCCAAGGCAGAATAAAAACCTCATTAAAATAAATTAATTCAGAGGAAGACCACAGACTGTTCTTCCTGAAGAAAAAACTGTTTCATTGTCCATCCCTCTCTCTAGGCTCAGTTTTCTGCTTCCCACATGTCTATGGCTGACATTACCTTTCCTCTGCACTGCTTTTAGTGATTGTCCAACAAAAGTGAGGCTGAGAATGGTCAAGTCTCAATTTTCTGTGTTGTCTGAGCATAAGCAGGCAAAGAAATCACTTAACATTTTTTCCTTCCTTTTCCTTCTCATGCTGGTGTCTGAAGTGACTGTCACTGCTTAGACCAAAGCTGGCATGAAAAGTGGTTTGCCTTGTATTAGGAAGAGTGCCAGGTGTCATCTCAAAAACGTGCACCTTGAGCTCTGCTGCTGTGTTCATGCTGCAAATAGGAGGAGGGAAAAGCTGGTTAAAGTTTTCTCACTGTCAGGTTTTTGATTGTGCCAGTCCTGACTGGACATTGTGTACAACCAGTTCAGTATTATAACGCAGCTGTAAAAATTAGTGAGAACATTCAAAAGACTTTGAATTTTGAACATGGAGTATTTCAGAGAACTGGGATGTAATCTGTAAACTCTATGAGCGAGGGAAGAAAGGGAAGAACAACTCTAACTAGCAACATATCAGTTTTATTTGAGACTCTTTCCCAGAAAGTTAGCAAGAAGGAAGATAACAAAGCATTTCCTGAATTGCTAGGTGGAGACTATTTGCTCAGTTCTAATTGAAATTATTGTAGGAAACTCTTTGCAAATTTGCAAGTCTTTCAATTAATAGGAAGGGGGAAAATATCCAAACATCTTGTATTTAAGTGATAAATCATGGGTGGAAATGAAAAGTTAGAGTAAGATAATATTTGAATCAATTATTGCAGTAGGCAAGTGTTACTTTATAGGTTGAAATACCTTTGCCTAAGATATGTTACAAAATTTCAGGTACTAGAGATTACAAAGAAACACATAGGTAGGGATCAAGTTTTATCAATTAATGAATGTATCCAGCTAAAAGGCAAGAAAATGGAAATGCTGAATAAAAGTAAGAACCTCTCAACCTTTTGACACTTTTTAGGCTAAACTGTGGTAAAAAATATCTAGTCTAAAGCAATTTTCATGGAAATTATATTTTTTATGTAGGGTATTTTTGGAAAACAGTGTAGAACTTTTTTTTAGGACATTCTCTTTCAAACTATTTGGCCATGTGAGATAAAAATATTCTAGCCCTGTGGTATGAGACCTTCAGAGCTCATTTTGCTCAGCTTGTTTTGAAAGAAGATCAAGATGTAACCTGATCACTGGTAACAGGAATTTCATAGTGGAAAAAATGTCTGACAGTAGGGGATTACAATCTTGTTGACACAAACATCCAGAGATCCTACTGAAGCCAGATGTCATTTCTTGAAATGCAATACTGTTTCCTTGCTGTGAGGGTAACAGAGCTTTTGTTGCACACATCTAATCAGGTTCCCATCCTGGAAGTGTCTTGGTCTCTGCTGTCCTCTGCTTTTGATTGACTGAAATGTCACAGCCCCAGGGCTTGAGAAAAGGTATTTGATTGATTAAGCATGTATGAAATTTAACTTCCCTGAGAAGATGATATGACGGTCCTTTCAAAGCCTATAAAAGATACCAAAAAATCTTGTTGAACAGGTTTGGGCTTGCTTGGGGTTTTTTTCATAAAATTTTGAATTACTGGTTTGGTTTGGCATTTTGGAGGGTTTATTTGATGTAAGTACTTATCTGTACTAAAGTTCTATTTATTTTCTTTGTCTACTTAACAAAATCCCCCAGGAGCATTCACACCACATTTCAAAACTGATCTCTGTCCTCTTATGAATCTGAAATATTTACTGTCTTATTGTCCACTTTCCTTGCACAGCCATTTTCCAGTGTTGTACTGGAAATGATGTTTCACCATCTGCAGATTGAGTCAGATGTAGATTAAATGTTGGAGATTTTTAGCTGAGATTATTTTTGTAGGATTTGCCTTTGATATTCTGCTCATGCAAATTTCCCATCCATCTTTCAGTGACCAAAGTACCTGGCTGGCATCCCAAAAAACCTTGAAAAATAAAAACATTTTTAAATTGTATGGTAAGTTTGAAGGCTGAGAGGTTATGTGTAATGTTGATTGGGCTGACATTTATACAGTTTCACGCTCTCAGTCTAGGTCACACCTTAGATTCCTAACTCTCATTGGTTTTCTGGGGAAAAGATGGTTCGAGTTTTCCTGGTCTTCCTGATGTCACCCTGCAAGGAGGGGAGGGACAGTGCTGAGAGCTTGACAAAGGATCTTTTCCCTTTATGCATTTCCACAAAGAGAAGTGTGGAGGACATAGAAGGTTCATGGTTCTTGGCAGATAGAGCAGCTCATTGTATGCATATTGTAAATATTAGAGGGATCAGAGAACAGAATAATAATGCTTAGCAATAAAATATTTATAATTTATCTATTTATAAAGCAGATAAACAAGTAATATCATGAAACCAATTTAAAATGTCCTTTTATTTTTTAAAATCTCAAATTGGTTCAGCTCTCGGGATAATTTCTGCTGTAAATTTTATGTTGCATATTTAATACTATTTGGTTTCAAGTAATTATGTGTTTTAAATCTTACTGTTGCATTTTCCTTGTATGCCCTAGGGTAAGTGTGTATAAAGTTATCAAAAAGATACTATATTCAAAAAGAACAAAATATGTAAAGCTTTGTCATATTTTTACAATCCCATGTATATTTATGATAGTTTCTAATTATTCTTTTTGCTTTACTGCAAATTATTAGTTTAATTGAACCATAAACTTTAGACTAATAACACCAATTTGTCTTTCATTATACTTTGCTCTATTAACTTTTACAAATGGGTTCATCTCAGCCCCTGATTGATGGGCTCACAACAACTGTGCTAGATTTCTTGCTCAAACAGCCACATTGCATTTTCTGTTCTTGGAATATGGTGTTTCTTTTTAATTTTTTTTTCTTCCTCCCTCCCCCAGATAGAAGATTTTACTCTTTATTCTTAGGGTTTAAATACAAGATACATTTTGTAAAACTTTCCTCCTCCAACCATTAACCCTTCTGGCAGAAACCACCACAGTAAAAAGAGCTGGAGTTCTCAATTACTTTAAGAGATCCCTTTCAAAATAAAATGTTTGGTTCAGAGTCCCAGTAAATCTCCTAGTAATGTTCATAGGCAGGCATTTCTCTGTTAAGAGGTGGGAGTTTCACAAAAATACAAAATCATAAATCTTTTGGGAAAAAAACCCCCTCATAATTATAAATTACACAAAAATAACAAAAAACTGAAAAAAAAAGGAGCAAGTGTGAAAGCTAATATAGGGCCACTTTGAAAATTCATAGTTTGATTAGGGCCAAGACTTTTTAACAGCACAGTCCTCATATCCCCTTCTATTCTATTCACAAATCTAATTAATCTGCAGGGTGAAAAATGAAAGTAAGCTGGTCTCTCCCAGCTGGGTCAACTCTTATCTCTCTAAGCTTCACAGGCTTAGTGATGCTCTGCCTTGCACTGTCCTGTCAGTACAGGTCAATTCCTTGATCACTGCCCATGTCCTGCTAAGACTTCTGGTCCTACTGTCAACATCTTTGAAAAATACAGAAGCAGACAAACCCCCATCCTTGCTATTGTTATTGAGGTTCTGTTTCTCAAACATCTTGTGACGCAGCTTTCCCTCACTCATGTTTTTCTTCCTCTTAGAAAAACATTTTCTCTTTTGTACTGTCCACTCTTCTATTTTCATGCAGGCTTCAAATACAGTTGTCTTCCTGAGATTCTTTCCAGGCAGAAGAGAAAGGAGCTCCAATCCATCTTTAGCCAGGCAGACAACATTTGCAGTGTTGCCTAAACATGCAGAGAAAGTACAGCCACTGCCAAAGAGACCTTCTGGAGTTCAAGTGCCACAGAAAATTATGAGAGATATCAAGCAATTTGAATAAGGGAATATGTGTGTGACAAGTTGGAGATACATCTAAAGTTTGCTGTGTATCACCACATTCATGATAAAATTAAGGCAAGGTGAAGGAAAAAAGGTGGAGAATGGATGAAAACATTGATGGCTTGAGAGACAATCAAGCAGAATGAAAAGAACACAGGAACAGAGAGGAGACCTGCATGAGGAAATTGGGAAGGAAGAAGAAAGAGAATGAAAGTTAAAACCCTGCCAAAAGATGTGAGAAGATGCAGGGGAGAAGAAGCAGATTGAGCTGCAAGCCATGCAATATTACAGCATCCAAAGATATTCTTCTGCAATAGAAATATTGCAGTTCCTTACTATGGAAATACCTTTTTGTGTGTCTTGGTCAGTAGACCAGGTGTTCCTAAACAGCAACCCTTCTGAGGGAGAAAGTTACCTTGGGAATTTGATAAACAGTAATATCCTACAGTAAGATCCTGCTCAAAGCCAGTGTGTCACAGACAGAATTGTGACATGCTTTTCAATTCAGCTTTTACATGTTGTGGGGCACTAGCAATTGTTAAAGATATGGGAAAGTGGCATTGAAGCTGTAAATGTACAGCAAGAAATAGCAGAAAAGTAATATGGAAGGTTTGCATTTTCCCATGTCTCCATCACAGTGTTTTAGTGTATTCTTCTTTTGTGCATAGCTCTTGCTAGAACCTGTCTGGAGTCGCAGAGTTTGAGAATTTCCAGTGGGTTTTCAGTGTTTCGAGGAAATGTTGCAATGACTGGGATAATAGTTTGAAAAAACCACATCTTCTCTCTTGTTGGATGGTGTTTTCTGTAACTTTAAGCAGCGTTAGTCTCAGTGCAGAAGGTAAAGATAAGAGGAGGAGAGCAAGGGAGAGCTGTGTACTGCCTACAGTAATTGCTGTGGCAGAGTAAAGCATGATAGTGGCATTTCATTAGGTTAATTTCTATGTCACTACACTCAGATATTCACAAATGACAACCCAGGCTTGTAAAACAATTACATCATTAAATGAATTATGAGACTTGGTGATAAATAATGCATCTGGAGACTCTGCATTTGCCATCTGTGTTTGGAAAATACTCATGGAATACTGTGAGGCTTCATTTTCAAGTACATTTGGACAAAATAAGTTTGGCTGCAACCCCCTTGTCTAAACAAAGGCAGAGATTCTCCAATAATCACGTATCTTTATAGGTCATGGCTTCAGAGTAAATTTCAGTTATATCATGGTTCTAGAGACAGCTGTGATAGCTATCAAGGTTTCTACTCTCCCACAAAGCATTTTTTATATGTTTATGATATATCGTCACTGTTTTGCAGCCTCTGTTCAGATTTTGAAATCTGATGTGTAATACTGAGATTTTAGTGGATTCTTAAATTACCTTATATGCTTCTATTCTTTGGTGGTTTTTAATTAGGGAAACAACTATAACTTTTATGAAGACAAAGAGGCTCCCTTTGTCTACAAAAGTCACCACACCCTGTATGTCACAGAAAGGGACACCTAGTGAGCGTATAATCTTCTGCAACAAAACATATCCTTACTGTATCATTGAGCACCAGACCCTGAGGTTTATCAAGCTGCATTTGTATGTAGATAATCCTGTGAATATCTAATTTTTATGTAAAGAAATTATATCTTCCCTACCTGCACACTGGAAATGACAATAAACTTTTTACCAGGCAGTTCTTAACTTCTGGTCATGTTTTCAGTTCCCGTTTTTGAAAGGAGAATTGTGAATATTTTTCAATAAATCAGTTAGCTACTTTTAATTTTATCTAAAGGATCTGCAAATACTAATTACAGAAGAAAAATTTAAGCATTTCTTCTTTCACTTGAAAGAAACTTCGTGTTTCTTTATGTCCCTGTGTTTTTTCTGACACTCACAATGATGAATCAGTTCAGCTTTACCATATGCAAACTTTGATTCTGTTCCTAACCTTGACTGATCAAAATAAAAATATTAAATGGGATAAAACAATCTCTGTATCATTCTGAATTAACTGACACCACTGTAAATAATTTTCCTTTTTTTTTTTTAAATATTTCTCTTATTTTTTGCCTCAGTTTCCATGTCATTCTTCTTGGTGGCAGTGGCAGAGGCAGAAAATGGAAAGTGTCATTTTGCAGGAACAGAACACACAATTTTCTGATTGAACTGCTCACTGCAGCCATCCATGTTCTTATTAGTAAGTAATGAAAAAGTTCTTACAAAAGCTTATTCTGAATTTTTTAAAGTGCAATATGGGTAATCATTGTCAATAAACAGAATTTTGATCCATGCTATATTAAAGTAGGCAGGAGAAATTAAGCATCAGGAAAAAAACATACAATATAATAAGTGAAATATATATGTCCTTAGTTCTTATTGAAATATATACTTAATTCCTATTCTTGTTGATAAGAGTGTATTTGACCTGTCAATTGTTTAAAGTGCTGACAAAGTTTATTTATTATTTATTTTTATTTATTGCTGAATTTTCCCCCAAAAATGTGTACCTATTGACTTTTAAGCTGGCATAAAGTTTTTCACATGTGTAATTGGGAGAGAGGTAGATTACTTTTTATCATGGAAAAAGCATTTTTTACTTTGCATCATTTAAACAATTATTTTTTGGACACAGGCTTTTTGACTCAAAAAATTCTGCAGCTTATGAAGTTGTTTGTTATTTTGCTGTGATTTTACACACAATGGAAGGGTGAGAAAAAGGTCAGCAATAACTCTGCTGTTGCATTTTCACTGGGAAAAACATAATATTGATCGATAAGAAAATGGAAAAAGCACAACTATTAGCGTCTTACTTGATCTTCTCCGACCTTTACCCTGCCATGTTGATTTTATTCTTAAATGTTATGTCTGTTGTTCCAAAGGTTTGTCCTGTTTAGTCTTTTATTTAATTAACACATGATCTTGTTTACTCTTTCTAATGTTAAAACATGAAATTCATTTTTATTCCTTGTTGAACCATTGTTCTCTTTACACTCAGGAATCCACACTGGATAATAACTCCATGTGGAAATTGGCCTGCTTAAAACTACTCTTGAATCATAATCGATGGGTACTTAAGTTCACAAAACTGTTTTTCGGGTTTATAAGGTAATTAAATTTAAGGATATGTAAGCTCTTTAGAAGGAAAATTTAAATCTCACGCTGTGAATCTTCTTGGGTGTAGACTGACAAGCAGAATATATGGTATTGAGCCTCAGTACTTGGCTAAACATCGATGAATATGCTGGTAGTGACTCCAAAATGTGCTCAGGGAAGCAAGAGCTTTACACTGTGAGGACAGTCTGCATATATTACTGTAATTGGTATTTATGTTTCGTAAAGTACACACTTCCAGGGATGGGGTATCCAGCACTTCTCTGAGCAACTTGTGCCAGGGTCACAGAGAATTTCTTCCTAATGTCAACTCTAAATCTACCCCCCTTGCATTTAAACATGCAGATGTTGTCTTTTGGGGTTGGACCCCTTGCTGAGGAGCAAATCGTGGCAGCACGGGTCTCCCACTTGCTGGGAGCAGGGCACACTTGTGTCCGTGCATTGCAGGAAGATGAGCATTCTTGTCCCAGCCCCTGGCCAGGCTGACACCTTCTTATCCTCACACTCCCCCAGTCCATTAAGCAACCACTGTGTTTGGCAATACATAAAAAAATAAACGAAGTAGCCAAAACCTTGGATGGTGAACCTCAAGGTATTTTTTCCTTTCCCCTCTCCTTGCACGTCTTCTTCTATAAAGGGACAGAAACCCAGCCCCAAACTGACCTGAGTCTGAGGTCATGCCTTTGTAGGTTTAAACAACAATATGGGGAATTCCATAGGTCAGTTAGCTGGCCTTATAGCTCTATTCTAAGTCGGGTTTACAACTTCTTATTTCAGGTGCTCTGTCACGGAAAAAAACGCTGGTCACCAAGTCATTTACACTGTTAGAAATAAATGGGCTTCAGAAACAAGTTACACATCTGTCACAAGGGCTTTTTAGAAAGGAATCTTTATCATTTAAGTCCAAGGGTTTTCAAATAATTTTGAAGGTTGCTTCTCATAACATTTTAGAATTTCAGAATGGCAGGGAAATTCTAAAGGGTGGCAAGTAAATTTGTACATTAAAATGATAACTAAAATAAACCTGTAAAGATGACATGGAGTTTATCAAAATAATAGGATAAATGATATGAAAAATAAAGGATGAGATTATAATTCCTTTCAGTTGACTTCTTTTTTTTTACACTAAACAGTTTTTGCTGGCCTCATTTCCATTCTTAAGACATGATGAGCTGATGAAAGGTACCTTTATTATTCTGTTCAGGCTGAATATCTATGGTTTTTTACATAATACCATGCAAATTTCTCACTATCATAAGACCATATGATATGTGATATGTGAATGATAAATATCCAACACAGTAATTACCAGAGTATCATAATCAAATAAGCTTCCACTGAGGTCTCACACAGACCAGTTCTTGCACTAGTGCAGCCATAAATAATTGAAAAAAAAAGCATATAAGAAATATAAAGGAATTGTTAATAAGGTTTGCAGGTGCCATAAAAACAGAACCTGTGGTAAAAAAACCCGTGGTGCTGGGCAGTCTGTACACGATCCTCTTAACTGTTTAATAAACTGGGAAAAATAATACATATTTTAATGTAACCAAATGTAAGGCCCCCACAAAAGGAAAAAAAAAAAAAAAAAAGAAGATTTAACACCAAGGAGAGAATACTTTGAGGAGCACTGAGCCTGGAAAGGTAATAATACTTTTTGAGTGGAAATATTTTCTCATCTGGTGTTACAGCAAACGGGATTAGTTTAAGTCTGTGGATTTACAAACAAGAAATCATGGAACAGGGGAAGAGAGCTGTGTTCTGTCTGTCCACAAAGTTACTGACACCATTGCCAAAATGCAGTCTGATATCTATTCTTCAAAAAAGATTTAAAAATCTGACAGAATGCTCAGACAAAAGCTATAGGAATGATTTTACAGACAGAAAATTCCACTTTGCAACCAAACTTACAGGAAGCTTAAAGTTTTTAGCTTCTCCTAAAGTATCATATTCAAGAGATGTATGTGCCTTGTATATAGTTCTCTAACTACCAAAAGTATTTCCTTTCAGTAGGGCACTTACATTTAGAAGACAGAAGTACTCATTCAAGTAATCAGAATACAAAGTTATAACACTGTGTATAAAGAGATTATTTATTTTTTTTAAAATTTAAACTTGTACATCAAAACTGGATGTTGAGGGTTTTTTCTCTCTCCTAAATGATGTTTTGCAGTCAGTCACAAACCTTTAAACACAAAACAATACTAGATGAAATTAAACAGATAAATCATAGAGAAAAACAGATGACATTCTGTTTTTTAAAATCTATTAACCTCGATGAATCTTGCATACACCAACACTTCTCTGTAAAAGTCTTTGGCATAATGCCAGAATAAAAGGCTGAGCTTATCGTCCATATTTGTTCACATCATTTTTTTTCTCAAAGGTGAACAGTTGTTAAACAAATACCACAGGCTTTTTTTGTAGAAGTGTACTCTTCTGTCATCATATCATTATTTCCCCAGCTCTCTCTTTTTAAGTGCTTGAAAGTTGCTTTCAATTGCAAATTAGCCAGGGCAAAAGGAAGATGGGCTATGAGATTTCTTTTTATGGAACATGCATTTGATTTTAGTGACCTGTGATCTCAGATGTTTGTTGTAAATAAGGATTGTATAATAAAGAAAAGGATGACAGAAATATTTGATCTACTGCTGGTTATTCCTCATGAAGCCTGATTTGTTTTCCTCCAAGGTTTTGCATATTTCTTCCACTGTGTGAGGTTAGGAGGAAGAGCCACAGATAAGAAAGTATCTGGAAGACTCAACAAGTTATCTGCCTTGACCTTTGGAGAGCCTTAAAGGGAAGTGTTGTCACTCTGAGGAGATGTAGAGGTCATACTAGGCACAGAGCCAGCCTACAACTTTTTTTAGAGTGTGTCAGAGCCAGGGCAAAGTGAAGACAGACTAGACTTAATCCTTTAACCTAACCTGTCAAAACTGCATCAAGTCAGCACTGCCAAATCTGCAGCCACCTCATAACTCAAAAAGGTATGCATGAGCGCATTTATGAATTTGCTTTTGAAAAGAGGTTTCATGGTTTGGTATTCACAGCATTATGAAACCTGGCCACATCACTGGGTGTACAAACATAAAGCTAAATGCTGCCAGCTGCATGAGCAATTCATCCCACTGAGCAGTAAGAAGATATCAAATAAGATTATTGCAAAAGATGATTGTTTTTAAGGGATGTTTAATTCCAAGTGGAAAACATGTGGACTTCGAAGAAACCAGCTTTGAGTTGTTTTAACAAAAATAGTGACAATAACCTATTTGTCAAATGCACAGCAATAGATAAGACACACATCAGATTAGCCTGATATTTTATAAACACTGAGTGTGCAGAAAATACTATTCCTGTGTAGTGATGATTTTCTAAAAGGAGCAGGGGATTTTAGTTATTTGGGATATTTACCCACATGGATGTGTGCATGCTGGCTTCTGTGTATGTATTTTCATGTGCATTTTGTGTGAACCTGCAAATATTTATAAAAGGAAGCTTCCATGTGAAGAATAACACAAATGCATGCAAAACACAGGGCCATATCCTTGCCACTGCAAACTAGCTTGGCTGACAGTGGCACCACAGCCACGCTCAGACATGATACTTGTCACAGCTCTCTATATGTCTGTGAACTTTAAATCATGAATATACCGTGATGCAAATGAAGAATCATTTTGTGCCATTAATCCTTGAGGCTTTCCCTTAGATGGGTAAAACAGTAACAGTTTTATCTCTCCTCAAGGAGAATGTTCTGAAAGCTATACCCTGGGTACACAAAAGGATTGAGGTCTAAAACCTTCTCTTGAAAGGTAGGATTGTAACCTGCAAAAAAAAAAAAAAGCTAATTTTTTGGTCCCGTGCTGGACTCGTGATGCAAGCCTATTATCAGGTGTAAGAAAAAGATCACCTTCCCTCCTTTATCCTTGAGGATTTACATGGTCACTGCCAGCAGAAGCAGCCACAGCAGAGCCTCCTTGTCTGACACGGGACAGGCCAGGGCTCCAGCCTGTGCTCCAGCTGCTCCAGCAGCTCCTTGCTGTTGGTTCCCTGCAGTGCAGCATCCAACTCGACCCACTGGAGTAGATGGAGCACCCAAGAGGACCTTGCCAGGTCCATCTGCTCCCTCCCAAATGCAGCAGCTGCTACATGGAGGGCAGGGCAAAGCCTTCTTCCCAGGGCTGATGGTTCAGACAGCGTGGGGGTTTGTAGGGATCGAGGAGCCCTGAAGAGACTCTCAGTGTGTGTGTGTCTTGTGGGGAGCTGGTGCTATAAAGAGATCTGTGTCTGTGAGGGACAGGGACAGAGCACGAGTGTGATCTCTGCCTTAATGATCAATTAAATAGGAAATTGTCAAAAGGAAACACAAAAATGTCAAAATTTTTTTAATAGTTCTTGCTTGTGAGCTTGGAGAGCTGTTAATGGTGCTTTGAGATTTTCATGCTGGAAACATCAAAACTAGGATGTGGTCTTCCTTTCTCTCAGAAAACAAGTGTTCTCTCATCTTAATGAGTCACCTGAGCAATTCCAAGGCAGGACAAAGACATCCTGATACTTACTTTCCACATGGAACATGACAAATCTGGAAACCTGTGAAAAGCAAACCAAATCATGAAAAAAAAAAGGAAAAGAAAATATAATGCACTGTTGAAAAGAATAGGGATGTCTGAATTATGTGTGAAGTAAAATAAAAATTACCATAAACACATGTGCCAGGGATTTTAATTCATATGTATCACTGATCCCGTGTGTAAAGTCCACTGAGTAGTAAAGAATTCGACTTTCAGAAGGAGAAATAAGTTGGCAGATGTTCCCCTCAGTCTTCATGTTTTTCTGAGGAATGACTGTGACAGTCTGTTTATATATGATAATAGAGTGATCATATTGGGCACAAATATTAACTTTTCCAAGTGGATACAAATTGAACAGTCTAGCTGATTGCTAGCAGGAGGAAAACAAGAGCTTGTTGCCATCAAATCAGAACAGGATTGAAAAGCACTCAGTATCCCTGCTATTTCTAAGGAACAGAAAGTGTCTTTTTTCATGCCTAAATTACTGAGGGTATTTAATAAAACACACATATAGCATAGACATACAGGAGGGATATGAATCATAATGCTGTCATAAAACTGACACCTGGATTATCTGTTACTAGTGCTTTTAGATAGAAATGAGTCATTTCAGAAAAAATGTTTAGAAAAACGGGTTTCCAATTTCAAATGCATACAAAGGACATATTTTGACCTACAGTTTCAGACTTTACTGCAAGAAGGCCAGTCCAGGTCTCTGGGATTGCTGGCAACTTAACCTAAGCCATAACTCCTGCCTCCAAAGCTTCCAAAGACTTACAAATTACCACAGACCTGAATTTATACTCAGGGCTAAGGATTTCCAACATTCAAAAGATATTTTACCTGTTTTTCTTATTCACCAAGGTCTTTATTCAGGCTTCTTTCTTGTGTCTTTGGTAGAAAACAACTCCTCTTTAGTGAAAATGAGTGTTATGAAATGCTTATTTTGTTCAGCAAGTATTAAAGAGCCAGGTCAGGTGTTTCACAAGCAATTCAGTAAGAATATCCTGTAAAAGGACATAAGTTTCTGCAGGACAGACATTGTAACTTTGGACAATTTAGAACATATATATATATATTTAGAACATTTACATATATAGCTACATGTAAAATGATTCCATAGCTAATACTACTAGTGGAAGACAATAAATTCAAGGTGGCTGTGTGTTAGAAAGCCTGCAGCAGATGTACTTCAACTGCACCTCAGTATGAAAATTGTTGGCTTTGTTAACTTGGAATGAAGAGTGGGAGAGCTGGCCTTGCCATAGTCCTGTTAAGTGTTTGGGTATCCTCCAGTAACTTGAAAATTATAAAGAAGAAAATAAGTTTTTATGTGTCACACAAAAATTGCAAAATGAGAATGGAGCTCAGAGTAGGCTTTGGCCATGCAAACCTATTTTAGTAAATGTAAATTCAGAAAGGACAAGCTTGCCATTTCTAACTTGTGATCTTTTGACAGTTTTGTTTTTTCTTGCCCAGATGATCAAGTGACAATTGTCACTGGTGACTAAGCGTAGTGTTCATACTATCTAAAGTAATCCTGGGCAAAGAACTATTTACAGGTATGATTCAAAATGTTGAATATGGTGCATACTGTTCTACTGAGAAAGTTACACAGGAAAAGACATCAAGAGAAAACAAGGGATGCTTATCAAACAGCTTCTTGGGTGTAAATGTATATGTGCTTTGGGTATTTAAAGCTTTTTAGCAGGTACTCCTGCAACTGAAACAGAGAAAAGGCAGAAGGTCTGGTGGCAGGAGGCGCAGGTAGCTGTCACCCAGTGCTCTGGGGTGGCCTGTGCTGGCAGAGCATTGTGCTGTTCACCTGGCAAAGGAGGAGGCATCACCTGTGCCAGTGAGAGTTGCAAGCAGGAAAGCTCCTGTGTGGGCACAAGTCCCTAACTCTGTCCCTTATGTCTCAGGAAAAAAGAGGCTATTCCAAGGTCTCTGAGGTGCAGTGTAAGCCTTTGTTTTGAGCCCATTCCCAAGGGTGAGGTGGGTTCTTCATACTAGGAAGTCGGTGGGTTTACTTGACGTTATTCCAAGGAGACAAACTTTTTATTCTGATCAGACTCAGAAACACCCTCTTTCACCTCTGACAGGAGCCTGATTGCTCTAGTGCTTTAGATCTGAGTTACTTAAAGATATCGGATGAAGCTGATCAGATGCTGAAGGGCTGCCAAGATTACAGGCCTCTCGTCCCTATCACTTTTGTTATTAATTATGATAAAACTGTACAAGCTGCAACCTGCTCCATTCAGTGCAGACACTGGGACAGCTTTCCTCCCTCCCAGTCCCCTCTTTTCACTTCTCCAGCTATTCTTAGCTTGGGGAACAGTCCCTTGTGGGATGATTGTCATCTGGTGTATATACATTGCAGCAGCTGACTCAGATAACCAGGAAACTATAACCAGCTCCCCACTGTCCTGGGAACTCAGCAGCATCAGGGAGTCTGGCCCAGTACCAGGAATGAGAACACAGCCTTGGACTGCATCTTATAGAAGAAGAACACATGTTTCTGATGCTTCCTTACTTTTCAGACTAAGACCATAAAGACCTTTACAAAGCAGTGTAAAGCAGTGAAACATAGACAGATACCTTAATTGCAAAAATGAGACCTGGATTTATAGACAAAGAAAGAGATGTCCTAAGGGTCTTGATGATGTTTGTATGATTCCTGCATTGTACCATCATTGGCAGGTGATGATGCAAGAGGTCTCTGCCTCTATTTAAATTAAAAAACAAAACCCCAACAGTATACCTTCTTTGTAAAGTCCTGCTAACTCCCCTACACATTCCCCCATTGGTCATCTTTTATGATTTGGTGATCTTCTGTCAGCGTGTCTGTTCATAGCAAAGCAAGCAGGCCAAAATTGTTAGAGTGATAGGTACTCTACAAATAACCCTGCTTGCACAACATTACCACATCCACAAAACCCTGATAGTCTCTATAACAAAATTAATTCTGATTTGATTTCTTAAAACTAGTTTTCCATAAAGAAACCTGAAGGAAAGGAGGAGAAGGGTTACAAACAACTATGTGACAGAATCTCACAAAGAGGTTGGGGCCTTGAAGCTGGGAGATTTCCTTCTTCTTGTGTCAGTAAACAATTCCATCAGTTGAAATGGGTGCAGAACATCACCCCAAGGCTTTAGTTTCACAGTTGAGCCCACAATGTCCTACTGCAGACAAAAGGAGGAAATGTTGTATACCCCATCCTGCCTTCCTATTCTTCTTGCCCTGCTCTTCCTCCCTGTCTCAGCCTCCAGCTGTGGATCTCTGCCTGCTCTTTTTGGTTCCTTTGCTGATTCAAGTCAGCTGACTAAACAGCAAAAAACCTAATTTTTTTTCCCCATGGGTTACTTTTCCACTGTTTCTATGGACTAAGTTAGCTAATGCCAGAGCACCCCTGGCCTCTGTATTTTGACCCACAAAGACAGCTGAGTTAGACCAACACAATTTTATCCCCCTGCAAAAGTGGGAGAAGGGGCTGGGGCAGTGTGCTCCCTGTTTCTTGTCCTTCCACTGCCTAACAAAGGTTTGGTTGCTTGTTCTGTTGCACCTGAAGGATGGGGATAGGCTCGGCCATGTTTTATATAAAACCCTTGGCTAGATTTGAACTCAAGGTCTTCCTTCTATCAGCCATTCCAAATGACAGCACCACTGTTATAACAGAGCACTAGAAGCAATTAGAGAAGGTGGTCAGGGCAGATTCACAGCAGCCCCCTGTGCAGGGACCCTTTTACTGAAGACCTGGTAGAGCTGTTTTCCTGAGTGGCCAATGAGCTGCAATTTCAGGCGTCTCTTGACTGCAAATATTTCTGCCAGCTTTGCAAGCCTTGGGATTGTACATTGACCTGACATAGGAGTCTTCCTGCCACTGTTTCTGCTCCGGGGTTCTTACAGCTTGCTGTTTGCAAAGCAAAAATCCCTGCTACTAAATCTGAGTTGGCCCTGGTACAGATTTGGCTCTCAGCTTTTTCTTGTTACTGTCCAGCATTCAGCTAACTTCTGTTCCCTTTGAACTGACCTCACAAAGAGACCCTGCATTTCAAGAAAGAGTTACAAGGCAGTTGACACACCAGGACTATTTGCCTTAAGAGCCAAGCCTAGATCCCAGGGATCAATGAAGTTGTCTCCCCAGATTCAGAGATCCCCCAACAAGCTCTAGCCAATCTCCCAAAGCCTCAGTGCACAGATTTGCACAGAACAAGTGCAGCCTGTGGACAATAAGCAGCAGTGGGCAGCTGTCCACACTCTGGAGGAGTAGGAGGCATGAAGCTGTCACAAGACAGCATGGCCAGTCAGGAGCTGGGAACAGGTTTTCCCACTTATCACGGCTTGTCTTCATCTGTCCTCATGTCTGGTTCAAAATACCCCTTTTCCTCAGGTAGTGAACAGTAAAAACGTAGATTTTTTTTCTTCTTCTTCTTTATTGTCAGACCATTTAAGGGAAATTACTTACCTGAGAAGCCACTCTGAGCTTTGGGGAGCTATTTACAGCTACCACTGTTATGAGTGAATGGAACTGGGGGGCGGGGGGGG
>VXBR01007715.1:95262-109585 GCA_013400215.1 Cisticola juncidis | reverse complement strand
GGGGCAGAATAAGAGAAGCTGGAAATGAGGTGGAGGCAGGGAAGTTTTCTGGGTATAAGAGGAGGTAGAATAGTAACAGTGAGAAACTGAGAGAAGAACAGCAGTGTACCTAGTGGGAACACTGCCAGTCCAGAGCTGGGATAAGTGATAAGGGGCATGGGAAGGGAGGGAGAAGAAGAAAGAGAAGATTATGATTCATGAAAGCAAGCCAATTCACCCATCCTAATTCTGTCGCATGTTCCACTTTAAAACCTTTTGTGTGGTATCAAAGCAAAGACTGTATCACACAGCCTGAGCAGCCACCACAGTTGCAAGCTAGCAGGAAAGGGAAGAAGTAGCAGCACGGCAGTCAGGATTGCAGGATGCTGATAGCAGGCCTTGCAGGATGGAGAGGTATGCTAGCAATGTCGCCCTTATTTCAGCGGGTGTGAGGGGCATTGAGCTCCCAGCTTTACTCATGAAGATTAATGCTGTTCCCTCTTAACTATTGCTTTGTGGAAAGTCCAGATCAAAAGACACAAACCAGCTCAACAGAGAGTGCTGTTCAGGAAGAGACAGAGAAGTGGCCACCATGTGTCCAGATTATTTCATACTTCAGCGTTTTGTCTGAGCCAGTGCTGAGAGCTCTGTGTTTACTTTAAGAGAAGTTTGAGAGTGCTGCTGGAACAGTTTGGAGGAAGCTCCAGCCAAGCTGAGTTACCCATGGATGCTGTGTCCTGGCCCCAGTGTTTGGACTCCACACCTGAATGCCAAGACAAATCCCAGTTTCTTCTGTCCACCCTATTCTGCCCTTGAAAGAAAGCTGAACAAGCAAGGAGGGAGTCGAGCTCTGCTGCAGCAATCCCCAGCTGTGGGTAGTAAAGGGACTGAAAGAGTGAAGGCACAAGCCTCCAGTACAGACAAAGCTTCAGACTCAACAATTCTGCTGAGGTCTCCTGTACAGGTCAGCTCCAGGGACTTCCTTCAGAGTGTTGTTAAAAAGAGTCTAAATAAGAAAGTCTGTGTTGAGCCAGACCAACATGTTAGAATGAAGCAACAGACAGTGGGTAGGGAAACCCTGGAGAGCACTTGCCTAAATTCACAGCAAGTCCCTGAGTGGGATTCCTCTAACCCACCGTGGACACGGGAGATCCAAGGACCTGCCATAGGAAGCATCTCTTTCCACTGGCTGTAGAGTAAATTAAAGTTCATTGGGAGAAACTCCTTATTTTTTAGCTTGTCTGCAGGTGGTTTCCTTGCTCTTCTCACTATGCAGGAACAAATGCTCTGTGTGGCACAATTAGAAAGCTGAAATTTTAAAAGTGAGAATCTAAGATGAGGCAGTAAGTCACATATTTCCTTTGGCTTAGCATGAGACACTTTAGTTACTGCAGAGAAACCTACAGTTATTGAAATGTTTAAAATCCTGTATTTCTGTTGACTTTGATGTCTTTAAAAAACACAAACTCTTTATTAATCTTCAGCCTATGAGTGTAAAAGAGGGAAAAAGGAAAGTTTTGGAAATAATAAAAGGAAAAGCACAGGCTGTCCTAATTTTCCTGTGTCTACTGCCTTTTACTGCTTAAAGAATTCTCTGCTTTCCCTTAAAATTTCAAAGCCTTTGAAATATTTTTTGCTTTGCTCCTGGATAAAGAGTATCCAGAGAAGAGGCCAGGGTTATGGGTTTACATGATCAGTCACATATTGGAGAAGATGCAACTCTGCATTTGAAGACAAACCATAGCCTGGCATTTGTTCACATAAATGATATGATGAATAATTATGAAAAATGATCCAATTTGTGAAAATTACAATCAGGTCATGTACATTATGGGGAAAAAACCCCAAAATAATTATGTACTGTATGTAACTGTCAAATACTGAAACATCTGTAACGAAAAGTCAACAATATATGAGGTTCCAGCTAATTTCTATAAATTTTTCTGGATGTTCCTGTTCCTCATGCTCATGTTCTGCTCATGTTCATGTTCCGCTCATGTTCATGTTCCCAAACTCCTGTACCCCAGCTTATCAAGCTGTATTTATAAAATTTTGGGCCAGAATTTTGAAGACTGTTTTAATGAGGATTTTTGTTCTGTAGAATCAAAACCATAGTCTGGCTACCCATGGCTGCACCCTCCTATGAAGTTGGGTTGCAGGGTGTAGCAAAACTCCTACCAAAACTGCAGGCAATTACTGAGTTCCCAGTTTTGAAAATCAAAATCAAAATCAAAAGTGACAAATGGCTTGCTGCAACAATAGGCTAATAGGCCTTTTCTCTTGTACACGTGAAAAGGTCTAAAGAGTAGATAATCTTTAAGAATTTTGGTCAGTGTTGCATCATCAGTCCCTTAAATTATAATAGTGGAGTCACAGATATTACTGGTCTACTGTAAAATTGATTTTGTGTGAAAATTATGTGAATTTTTACTGTACTCATTTATTTGCTTTATAATTAAACTATTTAAGACTTTTTTAGTTTTACTCTCTTCCCTAGAGGCTTTAAAACCATCATTATATCTGAATTGTGCTAATAATTAAAACATGAGCAGTAATGAATGAAAAATTGCCAAAAAAGGCAGCATAAAATTGTATCTGCTTTTTAAAAATTGTTTCACATATTCAACAAAATCTAAAAATTGAAGCAAGGGTGTCAACTGTGAAAAGCAAGAGCCTCAACTTTCAGTTGAATTAGCTGATCTCTTGCCTTTAGGTGGGACTATTGTGTCTGAATTCAATTTGTATTCCAGTTATAACTTTGGAATTTGCTAATAGAAAAATAATTATTACTTTTAAGTACTTGATCCTAAGGTAAAAAGTAGGAATTTTTACTCCAACTCTGTTTTCAAAAAACAATTATCTTATGACTCAATGTGCACATTCACTTTAAAATGGAAAGCATACATTTTGTATAAAATACAGATTAAGAAGAATAAAACCCCATTTCATTATAGCCTGGGTGCTCACAAGACTCACTGGGGAGTTTGATCTTATAGTCAATGACCATGTATTTCCATCCACTTAGTTTTTCTTGTATGATTACCTCAAAAGAATTCTTGCCATGTGTCATTTGAATCCTTTGGGGTCTTTGAAAGAAAATGAGAAGACTACTTAAGCCAGGTTTGTAAATATATATGTCTGTCTATATGTATTAAAGTATACAGATAATTTTTATCTAATGCCATACTTAAATTTATTAAAAATAAATGAAATGTTCTGAATTTTATTAAAGCTAAAGTATGCAGCTTGTATACTTAATTTCACTTAGCTTTTGCTGGCATGTATCTGTTTGGGAACAAGTTCAGATACTTACTTTAAAAGAATGAGAAAAAAAAAATCAGATGTATGCCCATCAGAAACACTTCCTTTTCCACTTACAGATATATAGTCATGCAAATATCTGACACAATTCAAGTAGGGTAATTTTTATCTCTATATAATCAATGTGAATAATGGTGGTAATCAAGAAATTTGTATTACTTACACTAGATAAGATTGTACAAAGTACTATGCATGAATTACCATGCAACTTTCCTAGTGCACAACATTCCCACCCTGAATTACTTGCTCACTTCCTTCTTAACCTGTAGTTGTAATATTGTCAAACTGCACTAAACAACATAGATCATGACTGGCATTTATGTATCTACCCTGTAGGCAAGTTCAGTCCAGTTCAGTTAAAGCAAATTACGTGTATGATGGGTCACAGTGAGAGAGAGAGCAGATTCTGTGATCCTCATTTCTCTTTATGCACTTCAAAGGGGCAGGGCCAAGACCCAGGTACAAAGATATGAGAAATTGGCATTCAAGAGGAACAAAATATTGAACTTCCAGGTTTTTAAAACGAGTTTAATGTCAATATGGTCTTTGTAATTGCCAGTTTCTTCAACCAGAATCTTCAGGACCTTGCAGAGGGGGAAAGGAGGTAGGCCCTAGTCTGGTCTGAACAAAGCTTTTTCACCAGGACTATTTATGCAAGTGTCAAGGCCCAGATCTCGAAGGATAAAGAACCTGCTTAACCACTTCACATTTCAGCAGCTGCATAGACTGAAATGTGCTGCAGAAACAGAAGTGAAGGTAGTGAACTGGTCCAAAGTAACTAACTCCCATTTCTCAGAGAATTGCCCAGCCTTTAATCAAAATCTCCAACACGTGTGGCAGCCCATCATTGCTAAAGGTGTTAGATAATGTGTTACTGATTAAGAGCATATACTGTGTTTCTGCAGAGTGTAGTCAGTTCACATATTCAGTCTTAAATTAGTCTTACTGTTGTCACAAGAAAATTTGATGACATGGGGCACACAATAAAGTACCTTTGGTTTTTATCACACAATTGAATCTGCATGTGGAGTGAATTCCGTCTCTCTGCTCTGTCATTGAAGAAGAAAGCATCCTTTTTGGAAGCTGACTACAATAATCATGGACATACGTCCCTCTTCAGTTCAGGAAGTTCCACTGGTGAGCAATGTGCCAAAGCCTGCCTCTAAGACTGCATTATCTGACTCAGCTTTGGTAACATGCAAAGTCAGGAGCTTATCCTGTTCCAGATCACAAACAATTAATATATTACTTCCTTCTGGCAGAGCATTAATCAAGATAAGTCAAGAGGAAGGCTGAGAATCTTGTCTCCTTGCATCTCAGTGCCTGAAGAATTTATAGTAGTTAAAGGCAATGGAATGAAAATAAAACACTTCCTTACATCCTTTTCCTAATGTTGTCCTATTTGTAGAGCTATCTGTCTACCAGTCAGCTACCTCGGTGACAGCAGCTATCACAGCTCTGTTACAATGCTTCCTATCCCATTCTCCTGGCCATCTACAGTGCCAGCTGCTTAAAAATAACATCCCCAGGGGCATTGCAGCTGAAATGAGGTGTGCCCAATGGAGGATTGTCTGAAGCTACCTTTGCAAGAATCCTTCTTCATCCCTGCCTCTCCCACACACATAGCCTCACACAAGAGCCACCCACTGGGAAAAACAAGCTGCTGTTATTTCTTGGTCTGCAGAATCTCTTCCTGTGCTCAGCTGACTTTGTATCAAGTTTGGGAACGCGCTTCCAGTGAACATTGCATTTCACCACTCTCCTGTAAGTGATGCATCACAAAATGAGATGGCCCTGATCCACTCTGTCCCTGTGTGCCCTACCATTGGGATTCCAGAGAGGAGGATGTCAGTGTTTGCTCACAGTCTGTCAAGAATTCGCTGCATCCTTTCTCTAGTAATCCTAGCAGCAGTACTGAAAAGACCTCAAGACACATCACACCCCACCTTGTGGGTCCCTCACACTCCAGAGTAACAAACCTCTTCATTCTTCAGCATCCAGGCCTGAGGATAGGCATGAAGAGCTTGGGATGTTTGCAAAGGGTTGTGATATTGATGTAGCTATACTCAGTTTGGGAGATAACTCTGAAAGGCAGAGCACAGGGCTAAAATTCAACCCAAACCATCCCTTTACAAGGATGATCAGAGGGAACAGTAAGTAAATTTGGCTGATTCTCTCATGCATCGTGACCCTGGTTTTCCAACTGATATTATAGTACTGTTTTCCTGGATTAAAAATTGGGCATTTTCAGTGATATCACTGGCTCAGTTATGCCCTTCAGGATTAAGAAACTATAGTTTTGAAATAGTGATAGCTGCAAATTTCTTCTGCACGCATCATGTTCTACATGTATAATATATTTTTAATTGTTATCAATTGGAGAAGGATGGCATGAAGGAATAATCTATGCATAGTGAATTAAAGCCTTCCCAAAAGCAGGAGTTTGGTGTTTGCAGGATTCACTGATGGATTAGTTTCAAGAAGCTGAAGCATTATCTGCTTATTGTTTGCTTTCCTCCTACTCATACTATATGTGTGCAGTCTCATTCTCCCAGTTTTCTATCAATCACTTCCAGTAACTAGGAAATTTTATTTTCTTGATGTACAACTCAGTTTCTGTCTTGTTCATTTGCTTTCTTGTTCATTCAGCTTTTTCTTTTTTGTAATGGAGATCTCCAACAGAATAAGATGAGATAGGGTGTGAATCTTGTTCATCCACTGATTCAGGATCAGGATTTGGTGTCTGTGCCCTTTTGTTTTGCTCTTGCCATGGAACAAGGCTCATTTCTCAGAATCAGCTAATTATTTAAAGTTCTTTCTTCTTCAGTCAACTCGCAAAATTAGCCCTTTCTCTTTTTTTTTTTTTTTGTTTTGGTTGGTAAATTATAATTTGAGTTTTGTATGTCCTTCATTTCAGTTCAAAAGTCTTTGGGATCTTGGCAAAGTTTATTTCATTAAATGTAGTGAATATGTGACATGGATGTCTTGTGGCTGTTTCCAGGATTACCTTTATTGGTTAGGGTTGCTCAAAATTGCAGAATTCAGCCCAGTACTGACAATACCTCCCACCTACAGTGGTAGTCACAAGCTTGCCTCTGTGAGTACAGGTTCAAGAGAAGGAAATTTTTTCCTACCTGATTTTTCTTCCTTTTTCATCACTTCTCCTAAAAAAGAAAAATTCAAGCAAAGGAAGAGCAGCAGCAAAGATGTGTGCATAGCAAGAGAATAGTTGTATTTGAAGACCTTTTAGAGCCTAGGTTGTGTGGCAGCACAGGGGAGAAGGGCAGTAACGTCAACCAAGAGAGGCTTTGCATTCCTCCAGATGGGAAGATGAAAACTCTTGATGTTTATCTCTAGTGTTGCTGTCAGAGGAAAGGGGCTTAGTGGAAATGTTTGACACTAAACCTGGAAATACGTTTGAGAATCTGACTTCTGGTCTCCACATTTGTGGATTGCATTTGCTTCAATTTAATACAGAAGTAACATAACATGAACTGGCCAGCTTCACGAAAGCACTACATTCATACATCTAAAATCATTAATCTAAACCAGTTACATACTATGAAGTTCTACTTATATGCTTTGTGGGTGTTGTTAACCCCAAAATTTACATGCAGGGACTGTGTCAGCAGAGGTTTACCCTTAACACACAAAGATCCTTCCTGCTGTCTGACATGGTATCATAAATATGGAGAAGCTCCAATGAAGCTAGTCTGAGTTAAAGCTGACTAAGTCTGGTGCAAATTAAGGTAGAAATCAGTACTGCAGTGACACATGGACTTAAACCTCTTCAGTTCCTACCACAATATTTTTCCATCCCCTTCTTCTTTTCCTCCAGCCTTCTGGCATGGTGGCACTTTCTGACCTTACTTCTCCAGTAAAATCAACATGTATACATAGTTTCTTTGGTTGTTATTTATTTCAGCTACTGTATGCCAAACCTACCTGTGGTAAACAGACTACCAGACTGTCCGGGCTGGTTCAGATCTGGTTTACCTTTACCTGCAAGATTATGAGATTACTTCTTAAAGAAAACAGATTTCTACTTGTTTCTCTCTGAAGGCTGTAACCAAAGTATTCAGTCATGTACACTGGAGTTTGTGGCAAATAAGACTCCAAAAACAATGTTATCAGAACTTGATCACATATTTGATATTGGACTAAAAAACAACACCTCCCAGCTTCCATCTCCTTTGCTTAATTGGTTGGAGTACGGTGCCAGTAACACCAAGACCATGGGTTCGATCCCTGTATAGGCCATTCGCTCAAGAGCTGGACTTGTTGACCCTTGTGGATTCCTTCCAACTCAGAATATTTGTCAGACATTTGTGTCATAAGGTCGGCGAGAAGATGATGGCATGTCCAAAGAGAGGGCAACCTAATGGC
This sequence comes from Cisticola juncidis, assembly GCA_013400215.1. Taxonomy (NCBI): domain Eukaryota; kingdom Metazoa; phylum Chordata; class Aves; order Passeriformes; family Cisticolidae; genus Cisticola; species Cisticola juncidis. The sequence continues at coordinate 101,899 of VXBR01007715.1, read as the reverse complement.
ATGGAAGCTCAAAAGCAAAGCATTCTGTTCCCAAGGCTACCAACAGCCAGTGTTGAGAGGGCTGACATATGTGACATCACCTTCACATACAGCGTTCATGTGAGCTGTAATCCAACCAGGACAGAAGAAAAAATATCATGCTGTGATCTATAAACCTTTGGGAAGGAAGGAAGGAAGGATTTCCAAACTCTTCCCTCTTTATTAATTTCTCTTACCACGGAGGTGTTCCACTTCAGCTCATCCCCTGAGCACTGTTCGACCTTTCCTATAATCTTCCCCTTTGCAAAAATACTAATATAGTGAACTTGTTTTTTTTCTGAGCACCTTCATACTGAAGACAACAGAACTCATTTTGAGTGAGTTCTCAGGTCATTAAAGCCCAGTATCAATAGATACCAAGATAGAGAACAGAACTTTAGGAGACACATTAGGCTTTGATGTAGCACCTCTCCTGTCATAATGACATAGATGAAGTGTTGGTTATTCAGCTTTGTTCTATACTTCTAGCAAATGTTTTAATCCTGTTTCACAATACAATGCACATAAGAAAATATCTGATGAAATCTCAGGTATATATTTTTAATTGTTTGATTTTTGGCATTCTATACGAGTAGCATAAATTAAAGAAATACTGTTGAAAGTAGGTGTTCCCTTGGTTCCATTTCATTGCCACGATCATTCTTTGCAGTATTTCAGAAAGATTTCTGAGGTAGTTTTTGAAAAATGACCTGCTTATGATTCCATATAAACCACTGAAAAAATATTCACCAACTATTACTGACATTGACTCATTTCAAAATTTAAATAATGACATGCTGATTTGGAGAAAGAAAATGGAGGTAAAACTGAGAAGAAGAAGATTTTTATGCCCTCACTTTTGTCTAGACTAATGGATAAAAGGATTTTTTAATGTCCAGAAAAACCCAAAAAAACATTAAGTGAACACTTTCCTTCAAGATATTTCCTTCATTTTCATGCTGTCCTTAAACTGGGGTGGACAAGAAATAGCTCTTGAGCACTGTAAGTAGGTCAGTCGCTGTTCTCATGCCACATTCCCCCACTGTGGGAAGCAGGATACCAGCGGGGCTTGCATGTATGCACTCTTTCTAGGTTGCAGGAGGTTTCTTCTTTCCTCCCTGGAGACAGTCCCATTTCTCACTGGAGTGGAGGCACACTGGGAAGCAATTGCTATCATTTACTTTTGAACTGGTCCTTTTCCTTTGGTTCATCAGGTTATGTTAAATGTGTCTTCAAGTTCTAAGCCAAATTCAGGTTTTGCTATGTAGTCATATGGTACAGGAGACCAATGATTTATGTATTAAACTGCCTCCAGGCATATATAGCTGGTGTGTATATTAAGACTGCTTTTCAAGGGGGCCTACAAATCGAGGATTATTATCTGCTGTGATGCCATTTCATAAGGAGTATGAAGAGAATGCTTCCCACAAGTCCTAAGCGCCTCACAGACTTTTTGACAGTAAATGTGAGTTGAAACATGCCAGATGTCACATTTCAGGACTGGTGTTTTGACCATTAGCTATTCTATTAAAAATAGCTTCCTCTTTAAGAACAAGCACAATTATTTTTTTTACCACGTATATAAAAATGTATGATTTGACCATTAACATTCCTTCATTCTTTACTTTTTTAAAGGACTAAGTCAGATGCTCAGCCCTCAAGAGACACAGGACTCAGATCCAAGCTCATTGCTTCATGGGCAGAACTAACACCATCAAAGTGGGGACCAAAACACTTTGACCTTTGACCGAAACACAGTGGTGTTCAAATTATCTTTTTTCACCTCATTCATCTAGAAACCACACTCATTGAAACAATTTCTGATCTCTCACAAAATCAGCAAGTTATAGTATTTTCTTGCATTTTACAGAATTTCTGCATAAATGGTGCAATGTGAACATTAACTCTTTTCTTGACATTTAACCAGATACACTTTCACACACGCAAGCCTTCATATTATTTGAAGGTCAGATTTAAATGGAAAAGACAAATGTGTAGCAAAAAGACTGTAGTAAGTCAGAGTCTCCTTCTGAACTATTTATATCTTAAAAATGTGTAATCAGTCTTGCCAAGACAAAATCTTCTTGGACACTTTACCATGTGGCTAGTGGGAAGGAGATGCTACACTGGGTTGTTTGACTATAAATGAATTATGTGACTTTAGTAGTCGAATATTCACTCAGAATAAAAAGAAATGTACTCTTGGACATTAGTGGATAATGTGTGAATCATTCCATCTATCTGTCTTTTAATTAGACACCTATAAATAAGCTGGCTGTTGCAAGGTGCTCTATAATCAGGTTACCTTAAGCCCTTTCCTGGATCATAATTTGCAATTATGCGAGATAGCTACAGATTGTTAATTGCTACTGTTTCTTCTATTATTATTATTATCATCATCATCATCATTATCATCATTTAAGGAATGGGCAATATGCCCCACTGCAATTTTGCATGCATGTCTGGGAAAAAAAAGTAGATGACATAAATCGCATGCATAATCTCAGGAGACAATCATTTTAAATCTTAATTGGCTGCCTTTTAAATATCATTTAAGGTCTCGTTTTCTCTGCCTCTCTCTCTCTAGCTAAGAAGGTGTTGTGTCAAAGTCTATTACCTTGCTGGACGTCTCGCCTCTAAGTTTTTTTAAAAAATAGAACCATCAGCAGAGGTTTGAGAGGTCGATAAAGCTTTTAGATTTGGAGATGTTTTCAGGGAGCCCATTTCCTGCGGCTAAGAGTTGTTAATGGAGCTTAAGGAATTATCTTATGACTCGGGCTGGGAGAGCCGTATATTTCTTCGCTCCTGTTCCCTTGTCGAGGCTGAATATGCTCCTGTCAAACTCGCTTAATGAAAAGTAACGCGTCGCTGATTACAGTTTTATTTGGGCCCTATGTAAAAAGCACTGTTAATTTAGCATCCCCTCCTTTGTGTGTTTGAATTTGCCATGGCTGAATGATTTAGAGTCTCTCAGTTTCAAGACGTTTCTCTATGATTTTTTTCCCCTTCCTCTTTCTTTCTTTCTCAGTCTGCCTTTTTATTTCTGCTTTGTACAGACATACGAGCTGCTCGGCTTTGCCTCTCAGCCCTGCAGCTTCCTCTAAAGCAGCAGAACCTGCTCTTTGACTTGTGCTATTGAATCAAATGGTAAAATTAATTTCTCACACTCTTTTATTCATATAAAAAAATCGAAACAACCAAACAACAAGAACCCCAACCCTTTTGAAAAACCTCTGCACTTCATGGCTGATCGCAGTCATAAGGTTTGTGTATTAAAGCAAGAAAGTCCTTTCCCTCCCCCTTAGCTGACACGGTCTCCTTTCAGGATGGGCAGTGTTTTGGTGTGAGCACATACAGCTTTACCAGACCCGAGATACAGCTGGTGCTCTGGTCTGGAGAGCCCTGCTCTTGTTATACAGCAGTCATAAACTTACTCTAACTTGTTTTATAACAACAATAACACGAAAATGAAGGGATAAAGTGTTGATCCGCTTTTCTTTTGGCTTCTAGTATTTCAGTGCCCCTGTGTTTTGCCCGCAGTCTTATCACCTTCATTTTAAGTCCGGAGGAGGAGGGGAGAGAGGAGGGTGTTGCCTCCCAAACATCGGGATGTCCGAATTTAATCCTGGCCCTAGCTAAAGCCGGCCAGCACTTGTAAAATGACTTTTATGGCTGGCGGGGTCCCCCGCCGAGAGTCAGCCCAGGGAGGCCGGCGGGGGACGGCGCTCCTCAAAGTCAGGGAGCTTTTCAGGCTTGGAGAGGTTTTCGGCTGCTCGGTGGACGAGACCTCTCCCTGCACGCAGTCACACAGAATCTACACACACACACGCACTCGGCTGTCGCTGTGTCAGGAGAAAGAATGGAGTCCCCTTCCACTCCACAGAGCCAGCCTCTGTCGCATGGAAACCGAAGCCCACCGGGAGCCCCATGTCCCCTCCAGTCCCTGCACATCCAGCAAGGCTGGCACACACAAACCTCCCCGCTTTAACATCACCCTAGCAGCAGTCAGAGGGGTTTATGCCCCATCCCGCTTGACTCTACCCATGGTTTGAGGGCAGCCCGAACACTCGCCTTTCTCCCCTTCCCTCTCCCTCGCCTCCTTCATCGTCGTTTCTTTAGTTTGGCTGAAAATAATTTGCTTTGTCTAAAGGGTTTCAGAGGCAAAGCTCGCCGGCCGCCCCGGCTGCATTAAAATTCCTGCCGGCCCAGCCTTTAGCTCAGATCGCGGCTCCCCCGAGACTCCACTTTCGCTATTACTGTCAAGTACCCTTGACTCTTTATTTTTGCCCTTTTATCTATTACAACTAATTCGAGTTCTTTTGCCCTTTTCAGTTTAAGACGTGGGCTTTCTGTAAAGCCTCCCCCTGCCACCGAGCTCTCCGGGTGCAGAGCCTTTAGAAATTGAGGGGTTTACTGTCAAAATGAAAATTTCACTTCAAATTATCTCGGCTGATGCACGTTTTCCAGGCCGGGGGCTCCTGTCTGAGCCTTTTGACAGCCAGATCAGCAGAGGGGTTCAGTGATCTCGATAATATCATCCAAGAGAGCGAAAGTCAATACAATGACAGGGAATATGACTGGATACAATCCAATTACGGCTGCTCGCAGAGAGGGGAAGGGCTTGATCTGATCTCCGCACCTGGATTCCTTTATTCAGTCCTTGCACTAACAGGTCTCGCTAGAAACTTCGCAGGCTGGAGTATGTTATATTTTGGCTGAGTGTTTTCTCGGTTGCGTTTATAGTTGCCTTTGTATATTTCCCCCCTTTATCATATTTTTTATTTATTGTGAAGGGGGCGGACCGACGGGGAGCCGCTAGGGCGGGATGGGCGGGAATGCTGGGAGGTAAGGAAGGCTCTTCTGCTTGTCCCGATGTGAGATTTGTCCTTCGGGCGCTCTCGGTTCTTCCCCGCCGCTCTGGGCGCCGAAGCTCAGGGGTTTTAGGCCGGCCCGGGCAAGCCGGGATCTATTATTGCCTCGCAGTTTCTTTTCCAGCAGTTCCTCGTGTCCTGCTCCGGGGATCAGTAAAGTTTGTTCCCATTCCAGGGAAGGAAAGGAAATCTTTTAAGCGCCTGTTATCTAAGTGGTAAATTGGCTGCGAGTGCTCCTGAATCACACGTCGAGAGCGCTCTTCCTCCCTCTCTCTTTTTGTTGGCTGCACTCTATTTAATGTCAAAACGGTAAAGCATCTGTCCTGAAGTGCTGAAATATTCATGGCGGATCAGCGATTCTCCGCACTGGCAGAGGAGCTGGAAAGCTAAAACGGTTCTTTAANCCGGCATCCCTCCTGCGCGCAGGCTGCGGCCCGGGGTCCGTCCGCAGTGCCGCGGGAGCTGCGCCCAGCCTCGCTTCCCCTCTCCCGGCAGCCTGTTGACAGTCCTTGGAATTACCGGGATCGGCTCCGAGGGGGAATTTGAAACACACAAGTTTGTTGCCCAATGCAAAACGCCACCACTTGTGTTACCTCTGAAACAGACAATTTATTGGAGTGAGCATACCTCTTAACATTTTTTTTTTGTCAAGATAAATTTGTGCAGTAGGTGTAAACTTAGTAGAAGTGCTGTTTGTGAATTATATGCTAACAAGGAAATCAGGAGGAAAAACTCTCGAAAAGTCTTTATAACTAATGTCGGCATGCCTTAAATTAAATCTGAATTAAAATTTCCCGTTTGTAAACTTTCGGATGTAAACTTTTTAAGTAGGTCTACACTATAGTACGTGCTTTTTGGACATGGAATTAAATAACTTTCACGACATTGATCCCTTAAGGTCGCAGCCAGGAGAAAATGTTCAGAACAGCAATGAGCAAAGTCTTTCCGTTGAACTGAGCAAACTGAACTTTAAATCCTCGTTTATGATTGTTAAAAAAAAAAAGCAAGAAAAAGTTTTATATTTAAATTTAAACTTTCGCAAGTCTCTTTTCAGTGTAGCTGACTCTTCAAGCGTTAGAAAGTCCTTTGCCCCTCGGCGGGCCTGTTAGGAACAAAACATTTTGCTTCCTGATTTGGGAAACGCCAGAAACTCTTTGTTTGAGTCATGGTGGGCCAGGTTTGAGAGCTGCCCCTTGAGCACGTTGGCGCCGTTCCCCACCGCGCGTCCCAAGGCGCCCGTTTCCAGAATGGCTCCTTTGGTGGTAGCCCAGGAAACTGTTGTGTTGCTCAGGGCTTGGTTTAAAGTACTGTGCCTGAACAAGGGGTCGTGAAACACCCCGTCCACCCAGTTCCTGAGGTTGGTGACCGGCGAATCCTGGTGCCTGTCGATGACGCTGACCGGGGCAGGAGCGGCGGCGGCGGCGGCCGAACCCCCCGGCCGTTTCAGCATACAGGAGGGGTACTCGGCCTGGTTGAGGGAGGTGGCGGTGTGCGCCAGGGACCAAATCCTGGGCTTCGCCTCCAGCAGCTGCTGCCCCTGCTGGAAGCACATCTTGGACTCGCAGCCGCGCTGCCGAACGCCCAGCTGGTCGGGGCCGCACTCCTCCGCCGCCGTCTTCAGGCAGCTCCGCGCCCGCTCTGCCGCCGCCGCCTCCTCCTCCTCCTCCTCCTCTTCCCCGGCGGCGGCCGGCGGCGGCAGCTTGGCGGGGAGCTCTGCGGCCCGCGGTTGGAGGCCGCCGCCCGGGAGC
>VXBR01007715.1:0-87789 GCA_013400215.1 Cisticola juncidis | reverse complement strand
AAGCCCCACCGCTCCCCTCCACCCCCCCGCTTCCATAGAGACTCACACACACACAAGCGCCCACACACACTCACAAGAATCACTACCAAAAGAAGGAATTGTTTTACCTGCGATCACGCCAGGCTTCGGCTAGAACCTGGTAGCGCTGGCGGTGCCATGGCAGGGCTGCTCTGTGGTCTGCGCTGGCTGGCGCGGCGGGGAGCTGCGGGGAGCTGAGGCAGGCATCTCTCAGTGCGCGGTACCTGCGCGGCGCGGCACCGAGCCCTCGGTCCCCAGGCGCCGCAGCCACTTCGCTAACCCCCTGCACCAGAGTGACGCTCAAGTGAATAGTTCCACTGATCACACTCTTTCCTACTGATTAACACTTTCCAACACGACCAGGCATTCCACTTCCAACTTTTCCCGTTTTAAAGCAGAAGCAGCCAGAGCCGCTTGTTTCTGCGGGTTATAAACGCCGTCTGGGGCGTGGGGGACACCATAATTAATAGCAGGTTAGTAAAATTAGTGCTGCCACTCCGATTGTTGTCCTTGTTGCCAACAATAATTGCATTGATTCTGGAAGGACACGAGTGTCCTCCATTTAACCTAATGATCTGCGGGTTGCACACGCCGTACGGCAGCCGTGGCGGTGATTAACTGAGCGCACCTCCAAACTATCATTTATCTCCGCGAGTCACGACTGAAAGGCGCTAAACTTACAGGCAACTCTCCCTGCCTCTCTCGCCGTCTTTGTTTCCCTCCCGCTGGAGGAGGCGGGCTGGGACGTCGGCGCAGCCCTGCGCGCAGGAGACGGGCACCTGTACCTGTCCCCCCGGTCGCCTCGGCTTTATTCATANCGAGAGGGTAGGGGGGGCAGGTGCCGGTGGCACCCCCAAGCAGATCGGGGCAGGAGTGCTGATTCCCGCTTGTGCTCTCCGTCCTCCTGCGCTCCTGCTCCGTCCGGCCGTCCGTCCTGCCCCGCCTCAGCCGCAGGCTGCCACCGCCACCGCTGCTCTCTCCCGGGACAAGTTAGACAGGCCCGAGGCTGGGCGAACCGGCAGCCGGCTCCCAGGCCGAAATACCTTTCCCGGGGTGCAGCCTCCCGCCACCCTCTCAGTCCCGGGCGCCCAGGGCTGCGGCCCTGTCCGGGCCCCGGGATCCCCGCGGGAGCCCGTGCATGACAAGTTCCACCCGCGCTCGGTACTTTCTTGTCTTAATTGTTTGTTCAGCAGGAAAAGGGACAAATCGGGATTGACAGAAGGGGGAGGAGGGATCAATATCATTCCTGTTTAAAGGCGTGAGCTTGGGCAGACGTCTCAATAAGACAGAGGAGGAGAAAAAGAGGGTATTATATCCTACCTAATTAAGCGAAGACAAAGAGGTGTGGGGAGAAAGGTTCAGCAGAGGTGGGGTGGCAATGGGAATTTTTAATCCGGTGTCTTCCCACAGTAACCACCAAGGCTGAACAGTAACGTTAATAAGGAACATCTGTACATCGACAGATTTATTCTTACCAGGGCTCTTTCATGCCTGTGTCATTTGCATGGCCCCGTGCTCGTAATGTTCGACACACGCTGCACCTTGTAGTGCAATGACAGGGTAAATCTGATGAATGCTGAAACTGGGAAATCCTCTTCTCGTTCCCCTTTCTCCCTTCTCGGATTGCCCTTGCAGCTTTCAAGGTGGGGAAGAAACACGGAGAAAGAAAACGCGAGCCTTCTCCCCATCTGCACTTGTAAACAGAAAGCCAATCATGCCACGAGCCTTTGCATTTCCAAGCGGAATAACAAACCCACAGCGACGTGGATGCCCTGCTCGCCCGCTCAGGGCTGCCTCCCCGCCGGCGGGACGAGAGCTCTGCGATGCCCCCCGAGAGTGCAGGAGGAGTCTGTGCCGTCCCCGTCCCGGCACTGCGGGTCTGGACTTTTCCCCGTTCCCTAGGAGAGCCTGTCCCTCTGCGCTACCCCCGGGCTCCGGCCTCGGGTTCCCTCTGTGCCCGGCCGGCTTCCCCGGGCAGCGCCCTGCCTGTGCGAGGGGAGCCCCGCCGGACCCGGGGACCCCGTCCGGCAGAGCCCGTGTTTCACAGAACGGGGCGGCACGGTCCGCCGCCTGGAGGTGACACCTGCCCTTTATCCCCAGGGAACTTTGAGGGGACATTAGTGTCCCGTCTCAGTGTCTTCCTGCAAACCTTTCCCCGTCCCAGCGGCCGCTGCTCGGCCAGAGGCCGCCCCCGCTTTTCCCGACGGCAGAGAGGGAAGCTCCGGTGCTGAGGGTTTGCTGGATTCAGCTGTCTCTTGCCCTGAAATATGATGTTCCAGGGCAGGAGGCATCGTTCAAAGAGCAATCTTTTATATTAACAGCTACAACCAGTAACAGTACATTAATATGAGTCTTTTGTAATATAACAACCTCAGGTCCACGAGATCAACATTTTTAATTATTTCAGTGATGCTTAAAGGAAGTGAGCAGACTCGAGTTTGTTCCAATTTGCTCATGTAGACCTGCACACCTTGGAAATTGCCATCCTTTGCCATTCTGACCCACGTAACAGAAAGTGTGGTGGCATTGTGTCAGAAACTGGTCTAGCCAGGCAGGAGGGCAGCCAGACCAAGTGGAGCTGGAGTCCCAGCAGACACGCATGCAGACCAACCATGGTGACAGGATGGACAGTGAGGGAACACTGGTCACTGATAAATCTGAGAAGATGCTTACAACAAGAGCAAAAGCTTTTGGTCAGCACTCCTAAAAAACCATGGGCCAGAGTCCAAGGCTGGAAGGGCATTTGTAGATCTTGCTTTATGTTGTTTGTAATGTTGTTAGGGTGTATTTCCCCTTTACTATTTTTGTCTAAATGACCAATAATGCTAAGGTTTCAACCATTTTTAATGTTTAAACTATAAAAAGGTGCTCTTTTCACTGTAGAAGTGCTTTTGGTCCTGTCTCTCCTGGCATTCTTTGGCATTCTTCCCCATTTCTGTAGCTAAAGCAATGCCCTGTCTGCTGTGAAAAGGCCATTATTAAATGATACCAAGTGGTTAAACCCCTTAATTTTCCATGTCATTAGACAAACAGCACTGGTGAGAGCACCACATATTTCCATTCAGAAAGGGAATATAATTTAATTTTCAGTGTCGATTCCTTTGGCACTATGGCTATATTTTGGAGACGTATTTTCTAAGATATTAGATGGGAGGAAACAGCAGCTTGATCTTTTACTTTTTTGGCCTTTATTTTCCTGTAGAGGTTACTAAATCACATCTAGTCAAGGAATAATATACTAATGCATGTATCATAACTCATGTTCACTATGAAGGTCCTAGAAACACATTAGCTTAATCATGAAGCGTCTGAGATAATTTACTTAACTGGAATAATTTCGCAGGAAAGCCAATATAATTCAGAACATAGTAAATGCATGGATAGAAATCAGATTTTCACTGAAACCATTTCTGTCCTCATCTGGTTATATGGTGCCAAGTTATATGGTAGCCTCAGAGCAGCAAGGTTTGTCTTAATTTGCAGGGATCTATACAGGTACATTTCTTTTCCTTTTCTCACATTAAATTCATTATGTGATGTTCAAAAGACTGATGCACACTAGAAAACCTTTAGGCATTTCTGTGTAACGGGGATGGTTTATTAAAAGGATAGGTTATTACTTTGAACAATGACTTCAGTGTACGTTAAAATGTGAAATGTTTATCTGGTACTGGCCTGTATTGGCCAGAATCTGTACAACTAGACTTTTATTCATAAATGCATGCCTAAGCTAATAAACCACATTTATCTTCAGATCCTGTGTGGTCATCTGAGCATCTTTTGGAGTCCGCAAAGATGTAGGTTTGTGATTATTTTTCAAAGAATTTTGTAAGCCAGTATTGCCATGATTCCATTTGTGAGCCCATGATTTTGAAAAGATATATATTTTGTATTAGAAAAAAAAAATTGATGTGGTTAGAGAAATAGCTAAGGCTGTCTTAAGGTGCTCAGTATGTGGATGGGTGGAGATGATTATTTTTTAGTAGGAAAAGAGCATAATTTTATAGACTAAGAAGCAGAATGAAGCCTCCTGGAGCATGCTGAAAAGGCAGAAGGCACCAAGTGAGTCAGTAGCACCAAGTTGTGCCTCCTGCACTGTGTCTTTGCTGCAGACCCTGGCCAGGTGAGCAGTGCTGCTGAGGTGGAGCTGCAGGGGAGCAATACAGCAAGAAGCTCCTTCCTGCGTGCTACACAAGCAAAGAGATGTGGGCCGGGGGGCGATCCCACCGACCTCTCTGTGGGTGAGAGTTCTGTGAAACGCTGCTCGTGAGAGATCACTTCTTGCACGGAAGGGATCACAGGAGAGAGCTGTGAGTGCCTCAGAAAACAAAGATGCAATTAAAGCAGCATTGGTAGTTTTCAGTTAGGGTTATCTTTCAATGCAGGATGAACCATCATTTTTTTCCTGCTAATTATTTTCATTAGCTGTTTTAACTCTTCCTGAGAGTTCTTAATAATTGCTTCAGAGAAGAATGTGTAAAACTGAAAATTATTTATGGCACTGATTAGAACTACAGAATACTAATATGGGTAGTCAGGAATAATTCACCATAGCAGGAAAAGCACTATTTAATTGTTTAATATAGAAGTTTAATTGTGCTTGCATACAATTATCATGTAAATATCACTGTGATCACTTTAAGAGGCTATTTCTAAGTGTGCCAAAATTCTGAAGCAATCTGAAAAGAATTAATTTTTTTCTTACCTCCCTTCACAAGTCTCTCAAGTGTACTATATGCTTTAACTTAAACCAAAATATAGCCAAAGGCAGACAGGAGTTCCAACAGTGACCAGTGTAATACTCACTGCTTTTAATTACTGTAACAATAAATCACACAGGAATGTCCTCCAGGTACTAAATGATTTTCTAAAAACATTTGAGAATATTTTTGAAATTCAATTAATTGAAGGCACCAGATAAAAGGTACACATTCTTAATGGCTATAAAATAACCCTAAGGGATGTAACTGAGCTCCAAGCTTAACTTCAAAGTGTGACAGAAATACTTACTGTATTACTTTAAAAGTATTCAGATCAATGAATCAGTTAAAATTACTTATACATTTACCAACCTTTTCATTTTCTTTCTGAATATGATAGAAAGAATTGCTCTCATTTCCCAGGACACAAAAAGCAGTTGAGACCTGTAAAAGAAATTGTAATTAAAGCCAGCCTTCCGTCAAAATTGGTATTATGAATTTTTGGTTGACACAAGATAAAGGGGCAAGCGAAACATAAAAGTGGCTTGATAAAGCATACATTTAGACATTTTATACTGAAAATTAACTGGTTTGTGGAGATATTTCGGGGTCCAGGATTAAATCCGTCCTTGTTAGGCCAGTAAGCAGTTTTCTATTGAATTCAATAGAAGCAGTGACACCCTGCAATCTGTGTTGGGCACAGCTGTGTGCACCTGACTGGCTCTCTGATTATGGGCCAAATCAGTTCTCTTTTTTCCTTTTTGTTCCTGCTCCTAGGATTAATCACACCACCCCAAACACCCACATGGCTTTGCAAGGTGCTGAGGATCTCAAGCAGTCACAGCACGCCTTCAGCTTTTGCAAGCATCACTCTGATGTAGGATGCCAGCTAGTTCTCACTAGGATCAAACTCCATGAGTAAATCCTTGACATTTGGCCTGTAGTTCCTGAGCATCTGAGGTTGTTGTTAAATAAAATGTTTAAACAATCACCATTTTCTGATTTGCAAGGTGATTTTACAATGCAGTGTGACTCAACAGCAGGAAAACGTTAAGAAATACGTAGAGGCTGAATTGTTGCTACCAGCCAATTCTTTTTTTTTTTAGCAGAGGTGCTCTGTTCTGCAGGAGCAGGTTCTCTGTTCCTTCTGCTCTGTAATCTCCACCATACACCCAGCTTTGAAAACAGATCATAGACCCCCCAGTCATCACACCATGGAGATAAGGGTTAACTTCTCACCTTTGCAAAATGATTGCTTGTTATAAGTATCTGTCACAGTTAAACTGCACATGTATTATTCATTAGAGCAGAAAGTTTAGAAATAGGTTTAGAAACCAGAACTATGCACACATGTACATTCATGCACAACTATGTCTGTACACTTGTATGTACACACGCAGAGGGAAATCATGTAGAGAAGTGTCTGTACTGCTTGGAAGATCTATATTCTATGAGAAGACTGAAAACAATCTACTAAAGAGTAATTGCAATGTTTTCCAATGGGTATTTATTTTCAATACTCACTGATAATTTTAGTAGCCTGTTAACATTTTCTCTTTGTTTAAAACACATTAAACTGAGCCAATAAAAAATGACAACAGAGATAAATGTATCATTATCCCTTTTGTTTCTTTTCCTTGAGCATTTGAAATTGAACATATCATAAGGATTTTTGAGCATTTAATAGTGATGTTAAGACTTAACTGTGTAACTATTTCCTATACTCCATGCAGTAGTTCCCCATGAAGGTGTGAGGTGGGTGGGAGTATCACTGAGCCTTGGAAACATCCACAGCAGATTGCAGTTGCAAAAATACAGTCAGTGACAATACACGTGTAGTGTAACAGTCATTTTTAAACTGTAATAAATACAATACAACACTAAAACCACCAATAAGACTCAGGTCTCATCAAAGAAATCTGATTCATGAGAGTAATAAAATAGTAAAAACCGTTTTATTCAGGGACTGCAGGCTGTAGTAGATGGTTTGATATATTTATTTTGACAGCAAGTACCCATAAGACTCATAATGGACACATCTACCAAATTATCATGTGTGATTTACAGCCAGGTTAAATTTAATTCTATATAAAAAAGCCTGAACTTTCTGCTTAATATTTGTTCCACCAATTGCTCCTACCTACTGTTAAGAAGTATTTTGTAACTTTTCTTTTCTGGAGACTTTGCAGTCAAAAATTTTTTTTCCAGAATAGTTAGGCTGTTTATCTCAAAAGGGCTGTTTGTCCAATTAGGAACACACAGATTTATGAGCATAAATTACTCCACAATATCTGAGAAACTATAGAGAATGCCCACATTTCTCCCTCTTCTCCCTTCTCATTTGAAACTCTGAAAATAAACTGTTTGAAACTTTGAAAATAAATGCTTGAACATTTTATTTTTTTTTTTAAACCTGTGGTGAAATGGTTGCTGTAATATAAAAGAGATAAAGTAAAAACAAGTCACACTATTGGCTTCAGATTAAAGCTGCGTAAACCTTGGATAACTTGTTGAGAAAGTAAAATCATTTCACTGTAAATACATGTCAAACAAGGTTAAATATGGTTCACAAAGGAAAAAAGGTATGCTTACGTGTCTAATTTTTAGGTTTGCAAGAGCCTCTGCAGACAAGACATGAAATGTAGTAATTTTTGTTTCAAGGTGCTGTTTCCTCTGCATTGTATTTTCTAGTTCACACTCCTCCTCCTCTCCCAAGCATCTGATTTCATAGCAAGTAGAGCTCAGTCCTAAAGACTCCCACAGGCAGTGGGAGACCAGGGATTTCTGCAAAATCCTCATTAATGTTGAAGGAAGTGCCTGCCTTGGGAGGATGACTCTGGTTCCTGCCTTTGCCCATATCCAGAGGCAGCTGTGGGAGGTGAGAGACAAGGAGCAGACACCTGCAGCCACACGTGTCCCCAGAGGGCTGCTCCTGTTGGATATTTAGGCCTTGCACAAGGCTCCCCAATGTGCTCTGCTCCTGTGCCCAGCCTATCTCTTCAGCTGGAAATAGGGCAGAGTAGGACAAGCTCTGCTTATCCAGGAACCAAGCAAATGTCAGCAGGACACCCAACCCAGCATGTTCGGGGATGTAGCAGAACCAGGAGTGCCGTTGGTGGGGCTGGTACTGCAGCTGCTGTGAGGAAATGGGAGGAAACTTCACTGAGGAGACACAACAGAGACAAGGAAACTTTCACCTGGAGGAAACTTCACTGAGGAGACACAACAGAGACAAGGAAACTTTCACCTGGAGGAAACTTCACTGAGGAGACACAACAGAGGCCAGAGGTCAACGACAGCCCGTGGCACCACAGCTCCTTCCAGATGCTCCAAGCTGCAAAAGTACAAAAGGATGACTATTGCCACTTTGGCCACGTGCCCGTGACAGCTGCTGGCTGCTCGTGGTCAGCCAAATGAAGAAGTCTGAGTGGACAAGCATGAGAAAATCTGTCCCTCCCATTACCAAAGTGCAGGCACCCAGGGGCTTGCCCAGGCTTGAAAGTGGGAGCTCAGCTGATCTCTTGCTTTTGTGCCCACTGTCATTTCTAGCTTTAACCAACTATTAAAACCTTGAGCAGCTAAATCTATTTTATGGTTCCCTGTGTGACTATTGTTGGCTTGCAGTTTTTCATCAGGTTTTCTTACCCAAAGTCTGATAGCCACCTTACATTTACATGTACAGCAAGATCTCCTAACTCTGTTAGCTCCTGTGCCTCAGATGGTGCTTTCTAATCTTGCCAAGCCTTTGTGAGGAGGACTTGCTGGAAACATCAGTCCCAGATGACTGCTCTTTTTCAAAATCTAAAAGATTTGAAACAGAAGGCAAGGCAGAGTAAAACCTGAGAGAATCTGAAAAAGAAAAAGCTATAGGTAGATGCTGAAGACTCCACAAATGTAAGTAGCACTTACAAATCCAAATTTTTCCTATTTAAAATGTTTTATGTGAATTACACTGCTGGGAAAAGGCAGATGGAGGAACTGCAGTTGATTCTGAAAGCAGAGAGGGTCGCAGGAAGAGTGGGAGGGCAGCTTATTGTTCTGGTCTATGTTATGATAGTCCTTGAGACATGCACCCCTAATAACTTTTTTTTAGCAAATTGAGAATCATGTGACTGTAGCAGTTGACCTCTGTGAAGGAGAAACACCAAAACCAAATATATTTACTTTATTTTTACTATTTACTGAAGAAATATATATTTCTTCATTAGCTTCAGTAATCGCTGATAAATGTGTAAGGCTCTCTAACCTGTATTTTTTTTCCGGGGAATTACAAAGTGCTATGGCTTGGTAGCTAAACAATCACCAGAATTGCTCACCTGAAGTTTAGAGAACTTAAACTCACTTAGATCAACTTTGCGACAGCACTTCAGAATTACCAAAAGAGACAGGCAGAGTGGACACTTATGAATTAATAAAAATACAGTCATTAAAGCTGCAGTTCAGGAGTCCAGTCCCAATTCCCTCATCCTTTTATTTCTTTCTTTCATTGAGCCATATGTGTTTCCTCTTGTCTTGCCTTGATTGCCCTAAAAATCCACATGAAACTCACTAAGAAACAGGATAATGATTTTTTTTTTTATTTTGAATGACATTTTTCCTTTTTGTTGTTTTGTTATTTGTATAGAAGTCCACATGCCAAGGTAAATTTTTTTGAATAGTACTATTTATGATTGAATATTTTGTAGATAGAACTAGGGAAAAGAAAGTCAGTTTTACCAATAGAAATAAAGAATGTTTCTTGTGTTATATATGAATCATGCAATTAGTGAATTCCACTAAGGATAGTAATTATTCATTACTTTAGATCTGGAAGCTATTTTGAAGGGCTTTGGAAAGCTGAATGAGAAGAACATTGTTTATCTTCAAAATCAAGTTCAAAGAACTTACCTTCAAGCAAATGATGGCATTCCCAACTAGGGATGACACTACTGAGTAAATGCTAGAGGGAACTTAAAGTAGCCTAATGTAGAAGCTTGGCAGAAATAAAACTTAGAAGATGTTTCCCAGAAGATGATAAAAAAAAAAAGGTTTATGGTAAAAAATAGGAAGACAGATGAAGTCCTAGGACATTCACACGAAACACTTCTTTCTTTTTCACATATGCACCGCAGAACCATGTCCCAGGGCAGCTGAATCCCATCAAAGGTCCCACGGAAGCCTAATATTTTTCTTTTCCTTGGAAGTAAAGGTTTGTGTTAGTACCATGTACATCTGTGGAAGTGGTACGGGTTCTGTGCATGTAACCAGTTTGGTTTTGTATCCTCTATCAGATGTAACTTCATAGAGTTAGCAATGGATGAAATGAGCAAAATTATGTAGCCTGTCCTGAAACACTTTTAAACACACAAATAGCAGTCTGACTTTTATATCATCATTGATCAGGATTCCAGAGAAGGGCAGTTCTACAGGTAAATAAAATGCCCAGAATCTTCTTACTTTATCAACCCCCAAGATGTGTAAGGACAAAACCCATCTTAGGGCATAAGCCAACTGACAAATTCAAGCTGGTTTACAAGAGGGTTTTTCAGCCTTCCCCTGCAGCAGATGGTACTAGTCAATGCCAGAAATAGGACACTTGATGGATATACTGTAGGTCTGTTTCAGAATAGCCATTCCCATGTTTCTTCCAGATTCCTCTTTTCTTTCCCCTTTCTTGACTGCCAAGATTATCGAGGATATTTATCCCAACACAGCACTCATGGTCTCGTTTTTAAAACTTCCATTGAATACAGATTTATTTGGACTGCTGTTAACCAGTCTAGAGGAAATTGCCCTTCTGGCAGCAATATCTCTTTGGGAATCTGTCAGCGTTAATTCTTTCTTTAGCTATTGAACCAAACCAGGAGTCAAAATACACATCTAGGAGCCCATAGAAGTTTTCCAGAGTCTCTGAGCAACAGCAGCTTCCACGCTGGTCAGTCACAGCTGATGCTTAGCATCTCTTTGACTAGGTAACTTTTTTGGAGAAAGCTCCTAAATCTTTTCTCTGTCATGGGATGGAACTCACTTCCTTATGCCAGTATTTGCAGAAAGGGATGCATAAGTGGTGTTTAAGAAGGCAATTTCTTTTAGAGATTTAACAAATATAAAAGCAAAGTAAGATTTGGTCTTCTCTTGTGATAAGTCAGTAGATATAGACAGTAGATATAGAAGCAAACAAACTCTTCCAATCTTCCCTGTTGCAGGTAAAACAGGGCAATTTGTGGTAGAAGGTTTTGCTCTAAAGGAGCAGGATAGGAACCTGAACTCAAGTCTTCTGTGAGTCTGACTGAACATATGCCAATAATGTCTCTCAGTCAAAACATTCATATTTCAATTCCAAGTTAGAGATTCTACTTTTTTTTTTTAGCATATGGGAAACCTTCAGAGTAAAGGTAGAACTGAACTAGTCCTTTCAGGGAACTTTTTACTTAAATGCAGCCTGATTTTCAACAATTGTATTGAATCCTCTGTAAGTACCTGTAGGGTGTGAACAGAGAAAAAATAAAGGTAGATTGGTAGTGTGGCAGAAGAGACCTCTATTCTGAAATCCAGAAATAATCAAGGAATTAGATATAAGGGAAATATATATTAAGAAAAGACTATTTTTTCATTGCAGTCTTTGAACGCGCTGATCTAAAAGTTTTAGAATGCAACTGACTTAAAACCAATTTAAATGCAAAAAGCAAGGCAAACCTGTTTGCAGTTACTAAAAATTGCCATTGCTGCAAACACTTCAAAAGTTAAAAATACCTAGTATGTAAACAGAAAAAAAAATTCTTTTGTACCTGTAGCTGTTGAGTAGCAAATTAGATTAGATTAGGTTTATGATATGCACCTAAATAGAGGACCAAAAAATAGAAATTGGATTCTTGTCTAACATTTGGTCTCTCTGCTGTTGCATTCTCTAAATCTTTGTTATTTACCCAAACCCAATGCTTTAGACAAAGATCTATTTGCACATTTCAGAGATAACAGAGAACTCCTAGAAGGGAGATTAAGAAAACCTCTCAAATGCTGACTGCAACTTATGTTTCTTGTTTGTTTGTTTGCTCGTTTAATAAATCCTAGTAGTATAGACTGTGTCTATACCATTCTGACAAACAGACCAGATAAAAGAAACCTGCTTTCTGTTGAACTCTTATTCTTTGATCCATGATTTGTATAAATAAGAGGCTTCCTCTCAACTGCTGACCCAGGCATTGTTATCTATCATTTGGTTATGTAGTCTGTGACCATTAGATTTTAATTTCTGTAAACACAGATACGCCATTCTACAGATTCCAGTTTCTTTATGTAGAAAAATTTTTATTTCCTGGGCTGTTTCTAAATGTTCTTCTTGTATACTCTGTTATGGATTACATTACGGTGGGTGTAATTTTCACAACACTATTTCAACTTTTGCTAGTTTATTAATAGCTGCATTAGGCCGCTTTTGCAAAAATCAAGAATATAAAATTCTTTAAATTGCAAGAGAAAACAAAAACCTTTGAATAACTTTAAATCCAATTAAATGTGAATAATTGCTCTTTGGAAGTTCTTATTATCAATAACTACTATCAGATAGCATCTACATTTCATAAAATTTTAGCATCAAGAATCTTTGGCTCATAAAAATTTGTCTGAAGACTATGACAGACACATATTCCTTTTTGAGCAGGAGAACGTTCAGTTCCAATACTGGATTATGGCTTATTATCTTGCCCAGAGCTGCTGCCACCAAGAGCAGAAGGTTGTGCAGCAAAATTTTGGTAAGTTACCCACAGAGCTTTTGGCACTAATTCTCTGTTCATTGGGTGACGTAAACAGTCTCCAAACCTTCTCTGTCCATTATGATAGGAAGAACACCTTCCACTTCATGCAGTTGAGGAGTATTTTGTCAGCATGGCTTGTCTTCTCAGGCAGTTGAAACAGACTCTGCAATCAAGACTTCCTTTTCATCAGGGTTTTTGGATTCCTTACAATCTTGGAGAACCATCAGACTAACCTCTTGTTTACCATCCCCTTCCTGGTCACCAGTATTTGTCCTTTCTTTGGAAATCTTTACACCAAGACTCCTGCTTTGGAAACTGTTCCCTGAGCCCCCTTGATTCACTTTCTCTGGTAACAGTTCTGGACCAGTTCTACTGCAGGATTGCTTCAGAATATTTTAGGCGAAATTTCTTTTCTCTCCCAATGAGGGATCTTGTGAAGTCTTTTAAGAGGCTGCTAAAATATGCATAAACATACATATTCTCTTTGAAGCATATGGTTTTATACTCAAGCAAATGTTTGAAATATTACAGAAAATAAATTTTCTAATTACATGATGGGGATATTTGCTTTCTTTATGGCTGCTTTGCTGCTCATTGCTCTATTAGCTTAATTTGAAGGATTTAATTTATTTGTATGCCTGTTTTAGACTATGGGAAAGACATGACATTTGGGGGTTTTGAGATAAGAAAGGTAAGAGAAAAATTTGAAAAAGGAGATGCCTGCTAACCATCTTGTTGTCATTACTTTCCATTTGCTATCTACATCCCTTTGTGCTTCCATAACCAGAGATTCTTTGAAAATCTGAGGTATCTTTAGATATCTGGGTTTAGACCTTTTGGTTTGAAGAATGTGGTCACAAACTTGTTTTGGATAGAAAAGGCTTTGTTGGAGTAATTTTTACTCCCTGTGTCCTCACCATGGAACTGTAATTTAGCTACTAAGAATAAGCCATGATTGTTTACAGATGGATTTTGAAAAGGAGGAGGAGGAAATTATGAGAGCCTAAATTAGTTGTAAATAATTATTTCCATAGAAAAGTAATTGGATTATCCTGTAGAAAGGACTTACCGTCATCTCAGTAAGTTACTGATTTGTTTACCTTCAAGTAAAATCATCTCTCTAGAGCCAGCCAATTTTTATACTGAGGTGTAGAAGAGCTGTCCTATGTGGCAATGTGATGGATAACTTCATTATACAACTTAAGAAGCTCTTCTTCTCTTTCTTGTACCTTTTTACACTCTAGTTAATCACCTCACCCTGGTTAAACCAACTGACTACTTCAGCATTAAAAGTATGCAAAATTAACATTTTTCTGCACCAGGGCCAGATAAAGGCAGTCTTTTCCATCTGGAAAACAGACAGCCTCGTTTAAATGACTCTGGCTTCTCTGTCTGATGTGTAGTCCAGCTGATGCCATTTCCAATCAAGGCATTGAGTCATGTGCTCAACTTCCATCCCTTCTCCATCTTGTTTCATGATAAGAATATAGGGTAAGGATGGCTGGTCTGGGCTGTCCCTGTCTTCAGCAGTGGCAGATATTGACTCCTGAGTGTTTATGAACAGAAGAGATTACAGAGATTTTCACCTTCCAGAGGTCTGTGGTCCAAGGTTTTTCTGGGTCCAAGACGATGAAGTTCCGGTTATTGTCACTGGGCCTGATCCTGATGTGTGGGCTGACATCCTGCTCAGCCTCAGCCCATCCCTAGGGAAGTGCCCTGAAAATTCCTACTTCTCCATTGCATCTAATGTGAAATGATTTTGATGTTTCTTTCACTTTGCTATGCAAATTTTCCATCTTTTTGAGATGGAGGGCAGAATCAGACCTGGACACGGCATTCAGAGTATTGATTCACTTTAGATTTATACAATGGCATACCAAGATTTCTGGATTTTTTTTTTTTTAGATTTCTTGAAAATTGGGTAAAAAATGTTTTCATCCCTGGGGCCTAAATCATGTACAACCCTTTTACAGAAATTGCTGCAATTTTCAATAAAAAGCGTATCTATTTGAGAGATTGTTCCTCACCACTGAGAACATCAGGATTTTCAGTATTTTAATCTTCATAAGAGCAAGGATTTGTATCTGTAAGACCTTATCTGCCCTTCCTTTAGAAATTGAGATGGATTTTCCCATTGCAAGACAGGGAAAAAAAATTCACTGCTGCGCTTCCTCTGTGTAAGCAATGCTTGCCATTTCTCCTTAAATTCTGGGATTCTGTTATCAAACAGTAAGAAGAGTGCTGAAGCACTATTTATTGACGGTTGTTGAAGGACTCTTTTTCTTGTTACTTTTCAGTTGAAACACTTTTTCCTCAAAGCTTTTGCATGAATGCAGTTGGAAAAAACCCAATATGACATCACATTTTGTCATCATCAATCATTTGCTATGCAAATTGAGCCTAC
This sequence comes from Cisticola juncidis, assembly GCA_013400215.1. Lineage (NCBI taxonomy): Eukaryota > Metazoa > Chordata > Aves > Passeriformes > Cisticolidae > Cisticola > Cisticola juncidis. The sequence goes on along the minus strand of VXBR01007715.1, from coordinate 72,934 downwards.
AGGACTTCAGAGTTCAAGGCCTGCCTGCACATGGGGCTTGCACAAACAATGAAAGATTTACTATGTGAGTAATAAGTACTTTCAGGAAAAGATCCATTAAAAATGAAAGTAGAAAAAGTTATAGACAGAGAGAGAAAAAAGAGCAAATGATCACAAAAAGGAAACAAATGGAATAGTGATCACATCTGGTAAAATAGTTCCATGAAACACATTTATTTGGAAAATATGCATTAAATTCTTTTGCCTGAAACTTTTGCTCACTTTTAAAATCCTGAGCAGCTTTGAAAATTAAGTGTTTTCTAAACAAATACAAAAGCCCTAAGTTGACATCAAAGGTTTGTTTCAAAAAGGTTCACAGAGGATGCCTGTGCTAAAATACAGCACCAGGGAAGAAATATAGTGATATTCTCTCAGGCTACAACCATCCTCCAAAGACGAGGATCTTTGATAAAGTTAACACCTCTGTGTTTAGCGTGTTCTGATTTTTTTTCCTTTGCATTAATTCCTGATTCCTTTTTGACTTGCTCTGCATTTCAGCAATCCTGTGGCCAGGAGTTCCAACACTTGTGTGCTCACTGATTGAACTATTATCTTTTGCTTGTTTTGAACTTGCCACATGCTGATTTCATGCTGTGATTCTTGCCTGCTGGCTTTCACTGGAAAAGTACACTCAGGATCTAGTAACAAAAGAATGGAGATTACTGTATCAGGACAAATCAGGATGGTAATATATTTCCCATTAAGACAACACAGGCTACATTGAGGTCATGTTAAATCAAAGTCTCAAAGCTGCACACTTCCCAAAAGACAGGAAATGCCATTTCTCCTTCTGTTGCAGTAGTGTCCAGAGATCTTTCCTAAATCTGTTTCTGAAAAGATTTTCCATCTCTTTTGAAGCCACTGGCACTGTTGTGTTAAAGGTAGGCTTTGTGTGCAAAAATAAAATAGGCTTTAAGTGCACAAATATAGGTTGAATGTAGAAGGTACTGCTCATTACCCATATGACTGAGTGGCAAGTTGAGGGGGAAAATACTCAGGCATAAAATTACCTTTTATTTTCCTAGCTGCTTATGCACCCATTGAGGAGGCTGTATTTACTGGCATGTTTTTTCACTCTGCCCTGCTGTCATGAGTGTCTTGATAATCATAATAGATTCTGATCAGGTTTCTGACCATGTAGAGTTTGTAAAGAAAAAAATCTTTTACTCCTGATATTCAACTCACAAGAAGGCTGGGGACTAAGAATTTGAGATACCATTTTTCAAGAAAGAGATGTCTCTACGTGTAATGAAGGACACCATATCCAAAATTATGCTTGAAAAAGAAAAATGAAAGATGTTATGAGACAGAGTAAGTTTTGAAAAAAAGGTCTGCACTCAGATTCTTGGTGGCAACATTAAGTTCAGTTCCTTTTTGGAAAAATCACTTTCCACTTTTCTGATAATAAATTGGGCAGAATTTTATGATAAGTTGTGATAAGTAGTAAAATTAAAAATTCAGATGAATTTAGGACAACCTATATCAGGGTCTTGGGGAAAACCCAAGAAATCACATGTAAGAGTACTGTGCTAATTACTGCATGAACAAATTGTTCATGGCACTGGCCACTATCTATCAATGAAAGCTGTAAGAATAACCTTCTTTGAAGGTAATTGTCTATTCTAATTTTAGTCAGACACCTGTTGTTAACACACCGAAAAATGATGTTTTCTGTTCTTAAGGAATTTTTAATCTGTGGAGATGTCCATAGTGTCCCATCTGGTCTTTCTTTCAGCACAGTACATGTCTCCTGTAGGTTTTCTGTCATATTTGCCACTCTTAGGTTACTGTTAGATCATGTTAAATGTCTCTTTGTGCCATCTTCAGGCAATTGAATGCCCCTCTTCCATCCTGTTCAGTTTTGATCTGTTGGGTTCAACTGTATCTATCACAGTAAGTTCTTCTGCTTCCCTTCACACAAGGAAAGGATGAAATTCCTTTTCTAGGTCATTAACATTCCTTCAGTTTTATTGATTGTTGGCTTTTTTTGCAATGAGGAGATGAATAAGAACTCACAACTTGCTCTTGCTTTGCATGTATTGTTTTATTGGTCTCTTACATGTTTTCTCTCCAAAGGGAAGAATTATGATGAATAGTAACCCTCATTTCATGAAAATCTAATATTATAGTAGCATTTAGGTTCTCTGAACACCTTGTAGATCCACTTTATTATTTACTTAAAATGACCCTTAAGCACAACATTCAAAAATAAAGCAAAAGACTGATTCTCGGCAGTATGCATTAATTTGGGGTGTGTTGGTGTCCAAGGATTCCAGGCTACATAAGGTTCCTTTGGGCTGTGAGCTGCGCAAACACAGAGAAGCTCTTGCTTGGAAGATTTTCCAATGAAATTTTAAAACAGATGTTATAAAGGTGAATAAATTACAGAGATGAGAAAGGGAATGAAATGGTTTATGAGCAGTAAATGCAAGCCCGACTAATCTAATTTATGGCATTGTATAACTTTTCAGAAATTATTTTAATGCAGTTTTTGAATACATTTTAAAATTTAGTCCTCCCAATAGTTAATAATTATATTAAAGGAGATGCCAACAATGACTCAATGTCTCCTGTGCCCCACTCCCAAATGATTACGATTCACTTAGAGCTCATGAAGGTGTATCGTCAGCTCAAATCATATTGAATGTTTTACCTCCCACTGTACATTAACATGCCTTTGTTAACACAGAGTTTTAACTGCAGTCAGGCAGCACAGTTGTCTATCTTTTTAAGTGCCTCTGGAATTCCACACAGTTCTTCCTGGTTTTCAGTAACCTAAATTATTTTGACATCTGTGAATATGCCACCTTGGACTTCACCTTTTCCCAAATAATTAATAGACACATTAATTAATAATTTCCCTGCATTTTTAAAAGAGTTCCAATATCAGCTCTATTGTTTCTGTTAGGAACGCAGTACAGGGAAAATGTTAATGAAAAGCCAAGTGTTAAACTGTTGCCATCAGCTGGTTTTTTGAAATTAGAAATTATTGCTAAATAAAATCTAGAGGTAATTCCTTACTCTAGGCTTGCCTTAAATAGAAGGAAGTAGCAGTCTCTGGTTATTTCGTGCCAAAGGAGAATACTAATGCCAAAATGAAGATGTCTTTAAAGAGAAAATGCTGATTATACCTCTTCTGTTTGAAATGAAACGTATCTGCAGGTCTCAAATGCAGTAATGTGTCTTGGAAAAACAGTGTCTCAGATAGGAAAGACAATTCAGCACACAGGTGAAAAACAGTGTCTTAATTTTCACCTAGAAGTAGATCTTGTAACCCATTGACAAGAGCAGGGGGAGCATTTAATAATAAAGCTCCAATAAGTGCTTTTTGATTCTGAGAATAAATTTAAAGATGTGACTTCAGATGGATTTCACTGCAATGTTCTGATTTAGAAATGCCAGGTTTAGCTCTGGACTAATAGTAAGAGCAGTAGCAGTAATAATTATTTCAGAGGTAAGATGGTTACATCTTCAGAAAACATAGTTTAAAAAAAGGGAACTGGGTCAAAGTATCCTCTTTTACATTTTCAAATAGCAGAGAATCTCTATTTTTGAAGCAGCAGCCTTTTGATGCAGAAAGTGGTGCTTTAATTTACCTCACAGGACTATTTATACTTGCTGTGGTTTCCAAAAGCTTGAAGCTTATGAATTCCTATAGAAAGCATCAGAGATAGATTAGCCAATTTCTAAAAGTCCACAAAGTATCTGTTTGCACATCCCTGTGTTGAAATAGTGGTAGTATCATATTAATTTCTGCATTTTTGGTTCAGTTTCTGAATTATTTACAAGCTGTTAAAATTCTACCTTTAGTAGGTTTAGTAGGCTGTGGGACAGTGATTGAAGACTCCCTTTTTGACAGATAGTTTCAGTTTATGAGAGTAAACAAAACTGAGTAAACCTGGGAAAATAATTTCTGAACAGATTAAAGATAAAATAATGGAATTTCTGTGGAAAGTAGATAGAAGTCACTTTTCAGGTAATCCATTCTTGTTTTTTTAGGAATGAAAATTGCTTTCTTATACACCCCACCCATTTAGAAAGACAGAGATTCAGATGGTTGTCATACAGTTGGCACATCAGTTACCATCAGTAACTTTTGTTTGTTCTAATGCCTGCAATTTGTTTTCTGCCTTGGAAGAGTTCCCAAGTACAAACAATACTTTACACAGCTTTGTTGGTGGCAGCTGATATTCTTTCAGTTCTGAATTTCATATTACTAAAAAGACCCTGGGAGAAAAACTTAGGGAACAGCAAAAATAATCCAGATGGAAACAATGTGAGACAAAATTGGTTTTTGGGGACAGAGTTTAAAAGTGAGGCATACACACCTTTGTCAAGAGGTGACTGCACAGGAAAGTGGTAGGGAACATAGAGCAATATACTAATAGAATATAGTGGCTGAAGGATTCTCAACTTCAGGAAATCCACGTGGTTTAAGATCATACAATTATAAGTAACATAATGAAAGTGAGGAGAGAAAGAAAAAAACCCCCAGATATGTGAAGAGTTTAGTTTTTAAAGTGGTTTAGTAATTAAAAGTTTAAGTTATGAGAGGATTCCTTCTAAGAAAAGCTGTGGTACGTGTGCTGGGTGAGACTGTGGGTTAGATTCAGCTCCAGATTCAGAAAGTCAGCAGAAGTATTGATAGTGGAGATGCTCACATGTGAGTGGGAGTCTAAGCCTTGTCAGAACATGGGGGCTCTGGGACGTGTTCATTTGACTGTATGAGGGCATCCACTGTCATTTAGTTGCCATCCAAAAGATCCAGCACAGGCTGTAGGGAGACTTGTGCCCCTCTGGACTGGGTAGCTGGAACCAGCCTTGGGGCTCCGTGTGCTGCCAACTGTGCTGGCAAAACCTCCTTCAATTTAGTGGAGGCTGAGCCTCCCCCACACCAGGCTTGTGTGCAGACACCTCCTGTAAACACCTAAAGTGATGCTTCAGATCCAGAGCTGAACCCTGTCTTAGCTGTGTTTTTCGTTTTATCTTTCTGTGACAAGATAATTTCTGTAGTTAAATCATAAAGTCTTCCACAGATTATAAAATAACCTCAGGTAATAAAGGACGTGGAAATTAATTCTGTGTAATTAAAATGCGTTGTCTTTTCTTTCACAATGATCTTAGAATAACATGGTAACATTTTAGTGTTTAACTGAATGAGATTTTTACAGTTGAAAATTATTTGCATCTGTCCAACTTCTGTGAAAGCTTTTGGGGCAGTAAAAAAACTAAGCAAAAGTATTCCAAATCCTTTCCTATTACCGTCTCTGTTTATTTTGGTAATGTCGCAAGTTCCATAATTCTAAATACCTTAATTATTTAGCATTATCTGAATAATATGTAATAAAAAGAGACAAATCATCATGTTTTTTTTAGCAGTCAGTGCATCATACCTGAGTAAATGACCTGACTTTTCCATTAGAGATGACATGGCATGCTCAGAGTACTCACACTCAAAAGAAATGAAGATTTATTTTTAACAGTTTGATGAACATTTAAATACAGAAATGCTTCTGCAAATCTTTCCAATAGGTTTTCTCTTTTTGTAACTAGTTCACATTATAAATAGCACATGATTATTTACTTTTAAAAAATCCTGGTATTTTAAAAATCAAAATATAAGCGTGTGTCTCAGAATTTAGTACATGGAATGTTTAGGTTAAATGGCTTTTCACTGTCATAAGCTTCCATGGGAAAAAAAAGTTTTGCTTAAATTTTGAGGAAAGATGAGAAGGAAAAACAACAGTAAAACAATTTACTTATTTTCAAGTAAATTTTAGTGACATATAATTTGATATATTTTACCATCTACTTGACACGCAGTGAAGTCAATTAACTATTTTCTCTGAGGACTAAACGTATTTGCCCAGCTCGTGAACAGCCGCTCCATAACAACACATTATCAGAAAAAGCTGAGCTTAAACAGCTCAGCCTCAGTGGCTGGTCATAAAAACACACTTCAAAAAGATGACAGAACCAAGATAAACTATAATTCACAATGTAAAAACAAACCAAAAAGCTCAAGTCTTAAAACAAAATGTTCTATTGTCTGAAGCTGAAAAAATTGACACGTTAATATTCTGTATTGTGCTTTGCTCCCGCTTTTATCTTCAATAAAGGATGACAGTGTTACAAAGTTCTGGAAGAGGTCGAGTACTGTCACTTTTATCAAATGTAGTATCAGCATTTTTCTTCGGTGGATTTGGAACAACGTGAGCTGCTCTGCCTTAGCTTACGAAGTGCACTGACTGCTTGCTTTGTACCAGCATTTGATTCCTGCATTGAAATTTGGGGTAACACTGAGGAAACCAATTAAACACTCTGGAGACAAGAGAAATCCCTATTTGGGGTGTATAAAGAAAATTGTAGTTGCCTTTGAATGTATTTTGTTATTGGTTTGCTCTCTTTGTCAGTTTATTTCCAAGTAGTGAACCATTATGAAGGTTGAAATCCTTTATCATGCAGTTTCACAGAATGGTTTGTTAAGACTGGAAAATGAAGGACTAACCTAGTTGTTGAATAATATGCAGACATTTTTCATGTTTGGCTCTCAGATGGGTAACCCTCTGTCTGAAGTTCTACTTTAAGCTGCATTTAATATTACTATCTTATGTAACTTGTTTAACACTTAAAAGTATTAAAGAGAAAAACTTTTATTTTAAATAAGAAAGTAACAAATTCTAGCTGTGTAACAGCTGTCTACAAAGCAACCTTGTGAGGGAGGAATTACCTGAGCTTCTTAGTTATGTATAGTAGCTGGGATATATGATCCATTTTTTGTAATTAAGTAGCTATTTTACTTCAGCACATGTACAGTACATGTCAGCGTTTGTTTTGCACAGAGATCTTTGCTGCTAATTTCACATGACAACAAGATTATGCAGCTTAGTGCACAGTAGGAACATAAAGAAAAGGACTTTGGTTTTTCTTTTCTGATCTCTAAGTTAGTAGAACTTGACAGATTAATCTGAATAAAGACACTGTGATATAAATTTCAGGAATAAAAATAAATGTTGAATATCAGTGGATACTTGTGGAAAATTCCTTACAGAGTGATCTAAGAGTCCTGGTAATTATTGAATTATTGAATAATTGTATTTAAGTAATTCTCCTACATTCATATGTGGAGCCAGGAAAAAAGCTCTGTTTTTGTGTACTAGATTGCAAATAATAAATTTAAAGGTACTGGATTGATATATATGATATATATGGTACTGGACTGATATATTTGTGATGCTAATGCTTCTTAAAAGAGGAGATATGAGCAGAAGCAATCAGCCAAATAAAATTTTATTTTGTGCCAATGCACTAAACAAATCTCTAATGACTCCATTAAAAAAAATAGTAAGAGAGCTTGTTTTACAGTGATTGTACCTATTAGAGGAACACAGCAGATTCGATTGGAAATAGGATACCCAAAGCACTTGTGTACTTAAGTTGGAGGACAGGCTTGTGATATGATGACTCCCCAAAGTCTTCATTGCTGTAAGTAGGAGCTGAACAAATAACAGGAGTGGGATGCCAGGGGTTAAGCAGCCTTTCAACTCCAAGATATTCGGCAAGTGAAGACAGGGGAAGCACTGACGAAGGTGGGGGTTGGGAGGAATAAGGTGCACTGTTAATTTAACGTTTCCTTTGATAGAACAGTGCCCTCTTTTTGATCAAAAATTTACAGATTTATTGGAGAGACTCAGATGGATTTTTGGTGTACTGTATAGCAAGAACCTATTCAAAATTTTTTGCTTTTTAGACCATGTATGTTCAGTCTTAGATCTAGTACTCTACCAATTATTACCGATGGCAGGACATTTCAGGTAAGTAAGAATATAATTCAGTTTTCATTGTTCCAAAAAAGATTCATTAAAAAAATAGCAAAACAATTCTGCCCATTTTCAACAAAGAAAGTAAGATTCGAAAGCATAAAACTAGATACAGCATTTGCAGTGGGAAACAGAGTAGAAAAGGAAGCTTAGTTCCTTCAATCAATAGTCTTCTCTGTACCTTTTGTGCATGCTCCAGTAGTTCTTCCATCCTTCTGTATTAAGCCACTTTGTAGGATTAGGACAGATGAGTGATTATAGCTAAAATCTAAACCCCACTGGGATTAGGTCAAAACTTTCCTAATCTCTTCCTACTCCTTCAGTGATAACATTTGGTGTGCATTTCCTTGAAATGGCCCAATGTGGGGATCTCAGTCTTGCCACAAGTGTACTGAGGGTTTTGCAGGACCCACCTCAGCATATTGCACCCAATTATGCCCCATTCTATGCTTATTCTCAGTGGAATTTCAATAGGATTACAGTCACTCTAACAGCTCGGAAATACCTGAATTTTCACTGAGCACTGGCCTCCAAGTCAAGAAAGCTGCAAACTCCTGTTAGAAGGACATAATTTGGTACTGGGCTAGAGTTTGTGTTTTGGGATTTTTTTTTCCAGAGCCAGAGTAGCCAGAATAATGTAAAAAGGTTTTCATGCAAATGAAAAACCATCTATACAGGAACACTTCCCAAAGGTGAGCACAAAGGGAACATATTGCAGCATGTGTTTGGCAAGTCAGAGGAACACTATCCACACTCTTCTTGTGTGTATGTAGCAACACGTCTTCCTCCGTGGCTAATTCCACTGATTTCAAATAAGTAATTATGTTTATTAATATAATTATGTTAGCACAAGAGCTCTCTCTAGTGGAGCCAATGATGCTTTACTGGTTCTGTTGCTCAGATACTGAAAAACAGTAGAAATGTTTAATCCTAATGTCTCCCAAATATGGCTAATGTCAGAATGGCATTACAGACACACAGCATATAAGGAATGCTGTGTTTATGAAATACTTTAAAAACAGTACAGTTCACAAAAGGTGCTGGAATAAAGTTTTTGCCGCTCACTGACATCACTGCCCTCAGCACAGCTTGAATTTTTTTTTTAAGGTCTTAATGAGCCTGTTCAAGAAGAATGTAAGATTGTTTCTGAATGTCTAATTGTGTTTGACAATTCTCATTTTCCCCTTTTATTTTCTGAGATATGGAGATTCATACTGGAAAAAATGCAGAATGAATTGAAGCTTTGTGCTTTCCATAAGGGGACCATGACACAGTGTTACAACTCTGTCTTTCGTCCCTTTTAAATAACAGACCAAGTCCCACTGCCAGGTATGGCAATTTTTAAGAAAACATTGTAGCAGGTAGAAAAGTTCAGGGTACAAATGGTCCATCTAAACACCTTTTTCTGTCAGCCATGTAGCTGGCTTTTATATCCAGAAGGAAGCAGACATTGAGAGAAAAATCCTGGAGGTGTGCAACATAATTTTGTGCAGGTCATTGTATGTTAATCGAACATTGGTTCTGTTGACTTAAAGGCTTCCTTTGCATCTACTGGTAGTGGGCAAGGGGAAAGAAAAAATTATGTTACTGCCTTTGGAAAAAGCAGGACTAAATTTACACTGGGTGTTTTTTTTAATATATCTATATTCTTATTTTAAAAGGAGTTTTCAGATTCTTTTGTGTAGGTTTCATAGGTAGAGTTATTTTCCCCTGAATTTTGAAAAGCCCCTTATGAACTGCTATAGAAACAAACTAGTTCTGCTATGGAAACTCTATTGCTTGGCTTGGAAACCAGTGAAACTGACTGTAAAAATAGCATGTTTCTCTGAGGGAATATGGTAAACAGGGAGGTGCCCCCAGGTTTAATGGAACGGTCAGTGTTGTTTCAACAAATTAGTTTATGCTAGTGAGCAGTGAGATGATAACATCTGTAGCAGAGAGTTATTTGGATTAGCTGCTATCAGGAGGGATCATGGCAAACTAGGTAAGCTGTGAGCTGTAGAGCAGTTGAGGAAGTTGAGGTAAACCACAGCTGGAGGAATCAGAGAACCTTTATAGCCTGGCTACTCCATTGTCTTCTTTTCAGATCAGGCAAAGAAGTGTAGACCTGCCTTAGGTAAAAACCTTAGTGGGAGCAGTTAAAAACAATTCCACTGAAGCAAAAAAGAAATGTCTAAGGAGGCCAGTGCTGGAGGCACAAAACATAGGGGTCTGAGGGTTTTCTCTCGGCTTTGTGGTCTGCTTGGTGCCACCAAAACACTGGCAGATATTTAATGAAAGATTTGCAGCCTAGAAACCTATCCTAAATGCAAGCAACTATGCCTTATTCTTAAAAGAGGACGATTTTTTTTTTCCATTTTTTTAAAAAAAATTTTAGATAGCAAAATATGGATCTATCTTTCTAGGCATTAACCTGGTTGAACCTCCTGTAGTTTCAGGTAATTGAATGAGGAGCTGGTGGTCCAATTCCCTCATTTTCCTTCATTTTCAAAAATCAAATCTTTTCAAAGAGAGGCACATATTTCTACCTGTCATGGCTTCTCCCACATCTTCTTCATGTGCCTGGTCCATGATGGCACTTGGGCTGAAAAAACCATCCAATAACAACCAGTAATTATTCTGAGAAGCCTGTTTGATGAAGAATTCCTGGGGAGTCTCTGAAAGTCTCAATGTCTGCAAAACAACATTTATTTGCCTCCTTCTTCCTCCTGCCTGCTCCATGCTGTAGGCAATAATCTTTATAACTTTGGGTCTTAGCTACTTACGATTTGTCTGTTCCTTATGAACCTTCAAGACTCCTTCAATAGGAATCACCTTTCTTGAATATCATCAGAGGCAAATAGGATGATATTCTTGCAAACATTTGCACTCCTCATCTCTGGCTTCTTTTAGAGGAGAGAAATGTGCACCTCTAAGGGCTCGTATCATGTCCTTTTAAAAATGACACGTAGAGTAGGTCATGTGAATCTTGACTTAAAATGCCTTATTTTATGCCCAGTTTGAGTAGGAGTAGAAAAGTGAAAGGACAGTCTGCTACTGCTACTGTCTTCAGGACCAAGGCAAGAGTTTTCTTTCCTTTTTTATCTGATAGCACAAAATGACTCAAAGATGTTACCAAGAATCTAATAGAAAGCTTTTTGGAAGGCTGAAGAAATGCAATTGAGAGACTGATCTGCCTTGCAGCAACGTTATTACTGATGAGGAGAAGAAGAGCATGGCCTGTCCGTCCACCCTGCTTGATTTTGGCAGGGCTGGCAGATGGAGGGTTGTAGTTTTTGTCTAAGACTGAACACAGTGATGTGGCCATCACTTGAGTCTGAATTTTCAGCTGTTGAAATGGTTACTTTTACACCTTAACTTCCTCTAATAGATGTTCACTTCAGATTTCATTTTGCATGTTGGCATTTGAAGAAGAGCCTCCTTCATGCCTGCCTTCTTTTATTCCTTTTCTTATTCAATTTGTGCAATACAGAGCCAGGAATCCTGACAACAGCAGATAAATTTAAATTTCTGGATTGAATAGTTAGTGTCTCGAGTGTTTTATTCATGGGCACCATATGCAAAAAGTGAATAGTTTTTTTCTGTCGTGGAAAAGTAATGTTATGTTCAGAACTGCCAGAGTTACTTGAATTTGACTTAGCTGTATTTTCAGGTGAACCTAGAAATAAATGGAAAGTTGAAAAAAACAGCTACATGTTAAATACATGGTATACCTGTAGTTTTAATTCTTTTAGGTCAAAAAATATTCAAATGCATTCTCAGTATTTTTGATTGAAAGAATTTGTAATTGGATTTCCAAACATGCTGCTTTCATCTTGGGCAGTACAATATGCACTTTGATAATAACATGGCAATGTCATTAGAAAGAAGTCCATTTACTAGTTTAGGCATAAAATGAGATACAGAAGAAGACAATAAAATGCTTTCTAACATAATGCACCTTATTTTTTATTGTATTCAATAGAAGCATGATGAATAAGTAATTTTATAAGTGCATCGGAAGGTACACCTTGGTTGATCTCTTAGAGGTGCTGAGATTTCACTGCTATTGAGATTATTCATAAAAACACTTTAATTCCTAATAAAGTGCATGGAACTTTATAATAGATCAAAATATGTGCCCACAAGGTGCTTATTTTAGATCATCATGCTGGAAGAGACAAACTTCCCCACTTTTGATGTAATCCAAGACAAAAAATTAAATGAAGATGAAAAGTAACATCTTTAAAATTACTTATTTTTAAAATATAAAGCCCATAAAATATAATTTCCTTATTTCCACTTATGCACACAATTTTACTTGTAGTGGAGCTATACATCTATAAGCTGTTCTGGGTATAAGCTACATTTCCCCCTATATTTAATGGTATCTCATGCAAATTAGATTTGCAGCAAACTAATCTGGTCCAGGTAGTAAACGTCACTGCTTGAATTATTTTATTCATCCATTCTTTTTTTTTTTTTCTATAGCATTTATGCAATTACCACTGCTAGTGGGATTCTCCCTTCCCTCCCCCCATGAAATCAGAAAAAATTAAATCCAAGGAAGCTAAATAAGGTTTGCAATTCTTTTCTAGCCTTTTAAAAAATTCTCAGAGAAAGAGGAAAGACCTTTATTTGTTTTCAAGACACCCACAATTTAAAATTTAATAACAGAACATATGTAATTTTCCTGACAATAAAAGCACTTATTATATTTATAGGAAATTCTTGAAACTGGGTGATTTTGCAAGCTCAAAGACAATAGCATAGACAGTGCAGTAGTTCTTTGTCAGAAGGTCTGCATCTCTGGATTTGGACTTTCAGCATTTCATACATGGCAGGTCTGTCTGCTCATTAATAAAGACATTTTTAGGAATACAAGTCCTGATTAAAAATGGTATTTGTTTTGAATTTTGTTGTTCATGGGCAGAAAAGGAGAAAATCTTTTGAATTGGTCTTCATTTCTTTTTAAAAATACATTTAAATGATATACTTCATTGGAAAAGCAATTGCAAAATGAAATCTGGTAATTGTTCTAGTTTTTGAAAATATGCATTGATACTAATGTTTTTCATGTAAACAACATATTTTCTCTAAAACTACTGAAACTGAAAATGGTTGGGGGCTTATTTTGCATATTGAGCTTTCATATTCTGAAACTGACTTGATGTTAAAAAATTGCATGCACTGAATGACAGATCTTTATGAAAGCCATGCTTCCCCTTGAAAAGATTTCATTTGAAATCTTAATGAATCAGTCAGGGACTTGTTTTACTGTTTCTTGCCAAATACAGTCTCTGAGTGTCCTTTTCTGTTGAATAAAAGGCTGGCTATGAATTCAGTTTAAGGATACAAAACCAAATTGGGATGTATTGTGAAAATTTACAGTGGAAAATATCAGCTACTACAATGGCTGATCAGTAGTAATCTATTGCTCAGAAAGTATATCACAGCTGGATTTCAATGCTCTCACACTAATTGTTGCTATAGTGAATAGAGTCTTCTGTAAACAATAGTCAATATTTTCCAAAATACAGTCCTTTCAAAGGAAATAAAGGTAACAGAGATTTTGAGATAATTCTATTCACAAAATTTGATTTGTTTAAAAATAAAAGGGGTCATTTCAATGTTTTCAGATAATCTTTGTTTTTCATACTGAAAATGTTTTCATATAGAAAATTGCCAGAACTGAGTAAAAGAAAGAGATTCAGGTCAGCAGGTTGAGCAGCAGCATAGAATAATAATTTTAGAATTTAGAAACTCCTCTGAAAATGACATACTTAACTTATGAACATAATATTATCCTTCTTTCTTGTTTTGTGAGTGAAGATAAAAATCAGTTAGTAACAATAGTGGTCCAATTGCACATATTTCACTATTTCTCTTGCAAAAAGGTTTTTTATTTTAGCTGGTTTGCTCCAATATTAATTTTAAACTTACGTGACCAGAGATTTTGCAGATCAGAAATTATGTATGAGTCATGTAAAATGCAGGAAAGAGAAATAATCTGTAAACAAATAAACCTTGTTTGGTTATATTTTCCCCTATATGTTAAAAAAACCAAATCTTAGTTTGTGATAGGAACAAATTTATCCTTGTTGCACTGCTTCCTCTTCCCAGAGTGTAAGAAGAAATCCAGCAGTGACCTGTTTTGCTCAGTTCCTTTGTTTTACTGGGAGGGTGGACTTTTTCCCCCCCTCAGCAGATTCTATGGCAGATGACCTTACACACAGAAGCAGTCCATGATTTTGTTTTCAGTTATCTCCCATGATTTGCTAAACCAAATAAATTTTGCTCTTAAAACTGGCTTGGTTCCTTAGATAGACTACAGTAGAAGTGATGATGTGCTGTGACATGTACTGTGATTTGTAATGAAGAAAGTTAAATATCATCTTCAAAATACAAGAACCCAAAAATTAAATCACGCCTCTCTCAGATTTTCCAAACCAACATGCAAGTGACCTGAAAAACTGAGCAGAGAAATGATGTGCCCTCAGTAGTGCTTGTTTTTGATAAATTTCAGAAAACTGGGGAAAGCTCCAGGAAAAAGAGTGTCCCCCTTGTTACCCTGAGATGATTAGAGGACATGTAGCAAGGGCTACATGGGAGATGGTAGGGTGGGTTTCATGCTGTGGCAAATCATAGGAACACCCTGCGGTCACAGCAGCTCATAAACAAACCAAAAAGTTCAGGATAAAATTAATACTGGCCAGAATGGTTTCGTGCAAAATTGATTTTTGTTAATCAAACCTGCTTCTACTCTTTGCTGATGATAAATATGGTGGATAAACAATTAGATGGGATGCACCTAGTCATTTAAAAGGCATTTGACTTTGTACAGCAAGCTGTTTTAATTTTAAGAACTCCTATCACAACAAAATGTCAATGAAACTCAAGTTCAATAGATTAAGATCTGTCTGGCTGACAGGTAATGCAGGAAGCCCTCCATGGAAAGCTTTCTTGGACAGCAGGTGGGTTTTTTTGTGGTCTTCTGCAGACACCGGGCTCAGCATGGTGTAACAGGTCTCAGTGTTTGTAAAGCTCACATGAGATTGCTGCTGAAAGATTAACTGAATAGTAAATAATCATAAGGACAACAGTCTTGTGTAGAGACTGGGTCACTTGTCCAATGCTTAATCTTGATTTATTTTTCTCCATAGGGAGCCACTGGTTTCAAATGTGGTCTGTGACCTACATTCTCACTCACAAGATATCAGAGAAGTTCAGCAATGAGCTGTGGCCTCAAAATCTATGAGTTTATGTAGTGGCCTCTCTGTGCTAAAAGCCACAATGGAATAAGGTGAAGGGATTGGCAGGAAGATTTGGTGATTTTCTAATTGTCAGGTTAGGGAGATCTGGCAGATCACATGGCCTGGAAAAGGTTTTCAAGTGCATCATAAGGTTTACCTCTCAGATAAAGGAGACAGATCTGGTGCCCTTGCTGGGACACTGCAGTTCTTCATGAAGAGAGGGACAAAATATAAATTCTGATGAGAGACATCAGTTGCCAATTACAGTTCTTTAGGTAATATCTCATGCTGGTGGTATTTATTTTCAGCATTCAAGAAAGCTGATGAGTAAATAACATTCAATGGAGAATATCAGACTTTGCTGCTACTGCTGGTCTTAATCTTAGCTTTTTATTTCTTGGGGCTGTGTGTGTGCAATGCTGGTGGGGTTTGTGAGTAATATTTTGGGTTCTCCTCCAATAATTTAGTCATAATTTTGTAGAACAATTGTGTTGATGGGACTCCTTCTGTATCAGCAGCATCCAATGGAAGTCCTTTTTGCAAGTAAGGCTTCTAGTTTTCTGCAGTATTACGTTGTAATTCATACAGTATTACAAGTATAAGTTCTGTGATTCATTCATTTAGAAATAGATGGATCTAGATGAATATTTTAAATGAGAGTCTTACTGAATCAAATAAAAAAGCACAAAACATATTAAATGTAACTTCCTAGAAGGAGGAAGGACGTGCCACTTAGAGTTCTGGAATAGCCAAAACACCATGCAAACATGTGAATAGAGAAATTCAACCATTAGATATTTCTGAACCTCAGTGTTAGTTTTAAACTAATCATTGGGAAAAAAAGAAAATGTAAGAATCAACTGTTTTTGAGAACATACTGAGAAAATGATGTTCCACTGCTAGTTAGATAGAGTTTTTCTTTGATTACAGGGAACAAGGAAGATTATTTTTTGTTGTTGTTTTACTTATTTCATCTGAAATTATTTCCATGACTAAAAGGGGGGCCAGTATTTTGTCTCTGCTGATACAGTTTCTCTATTGCATTTTAAGTGAAAGCAAAAGGCTTAGAAGTCTGAGACAGATATTCTTTTGCTCTAATATATCAACCTATATCAATATTTCAGATTTATATTTATTTTCTTGCTCTATTTTTCTCTTCCAGTGACAGTTACAACACTCCATCACACTCTTCCCTTGAAACAAAACTGATGAAAGCTGTGAAGACCTTCAGCATGTACATGTGTTTCTTACTGAGTTTAGCAAAATGTAAGATTAAAAAACATTCAGAAGGACAAACATATTTGGAGTAGTCATGAAAGAGAGACTATTGAGAATATATTTGTTCAAAAATAAAAATTTCTATTGATTCTCAGGAGGCAGCTCTTTGGTCTTGACTTTCTAACATACTGGAACAAGCTGAAAGGGATATGTCCTCAGAAAGGCTGTGTACAAAACTAGACACTACATAAATAATTTGGAATTTTCCTTTTAGCAGGAAGAAATGTTTATAGCTGTAATGCTATGTGTCTATGTACAGGCAATCTGATGGGATTTTTTTCAGCGTTTCTTTGGATGTCTGGTTTCCAACAATATTTTTGCCATTGCTTTCCTGGTATTTGTCTGATAACAACAATATAAAGGATGTAATTAAAGACTGTGTATGTATTGGAATACGTCCAGAGCCTTGTTCCCTGTATGGACTGTACATTTCTTTAGAAGCCCCTGGTATCTAAAAAAGTAGCTGTACCTATTAATACCCGGTGTACTTTTTGTAGAGAAACTACAGAATTTATTAAAGAAATTACTTTTTTTTTTGCACATTTTTGGACCTATTATTCATGAAACAAATAAGATTGAGGTAAGTTCCAGAAACAGAAGAGTAATCACATCTAATTTCTATCAGTCGTACATGGTTTGCAAATGGCATTGAAAAGAATTGTGTTACAGTAACATAGTCAACATAAACACCCACAATAATTTCTGCCATTTGTTTCCTATTGTGGCTTTTCAATCTGTACATTGTTACTTATATTTTTGGTTCAAAATCATCATGCAAAAATGACAGAATTCCAATTTCCTTTCAGTCCATCCATTTTCCATCATTCTTATTCTCCTGGGAAATATTTTAATATATTCCTCTCACAGCATTAAAAGACCAACAATCACTTGTTGCTCACGTGCTGGTTATCTGGATCTATTTGTATGGGCTTTGTGATATTTTCCCCAGATAATCAGTGTATATACCAAAAATTTTTTAATTAAGATTTTGTGTGTGTGTACCAAATCTGGGCTTCCCTCTTCATGTCAGCAGTGGCTGCTGTTCAACTATCTGGTACTGCTTCCACAAACATACTGAAAAAGCCCTCAGTGCCAAATACACAGGACATAAGCAGTCAGGGAAATAAGATTCTCAAAACTATTTGTAGTTTTCATTGAGGTCAGCTGTGCTGAGGGACATGAATATTTTTTGGATTTCAGGTTCAGTCTAACTAAAGGATTCTTGTCCCCTGAAGCTCTGTGCTGGGACACCCACCACCAAGTCTCTGGCTTCACAAGGGGCATTGATATATAGACCTGTGCATTATGAGACACCATATCTGGCACTTGTTATCTCCCCATCAAACAGGGGAAGAGCCTGTGGGATGTTGTGCTTTGTCTCTGGAGTGAATCCAACATCCTGACAGCATTGAACAGAGCAGGCCCCTTTTCCAGCCTAGGAGCCCTGCTGTTCTCCTTATGTCAGTTGAATTCAAGTGATGAGAAAGAAAACCAGTCCAGGAAAACAAGCTGATGGTTTGGACTTGATTTTTTTTTTAACTAGGTGGATGAGTCAAACTCATTTGTGTGTAGCCATAGTGATTGCCACAGGGAACTGGATGAAGGAAATACTTATTTCATGAGTGAGAGACCCAAACTTCATTGTTCTAGACACTCTATATTGTCCAGAAGTAGAATTTATTTCATAAAATAGAGATCTTGCTGGAGCAATTTGTGTCATGGTGCCTTTGGAGTGTGTTCTTGCAGGTCAGATTTGGACATGGTGGGAATCAGAAAGTCCTTCCCCCATCCCAGGGTCTGGCTGCAGACCCTGGCCCCTGTGAGCTCTGTGGGGAAGTCACATCCTTCCCCCTTGCCTTCTGTCAACACCTAGGTGCCTCCACTCCCACAAAAGAAAACCAGCTTGCAAGCTGACAAGAGGTCCTTGGTGTTTCGGCCAGGTCCACACCAGGGATGAAAACCAAATGTGTGGCCCACAGCAGGTACTGACCTGAGAGTTGGGGGTGAATGGAAGTGTAACAGGATTCAGATATACAAAAAGCTTCTCACAAGACAAAAGGAACATTGATTAAAACAACAACAACATCAACAACATCAACAAACCCCCCAAAAAACTTCATTAATTTGTGGAGCATTATTCAGGGAGTAATGGGTTTAAAATTCAGAAAGGAATACATAGGGTATATGTTAAAACGGTTTCCTTGTGGTAAAAACACAGGAATAAATTGGTTGTATGTAAAGCCCTTCAGTGATGAAGGAGGCCAAAGTCTATACAATATTTCTCAAGAATAACATAAGTGCAGTAGATTTTCTTTAGGGAATGAGACTGGACAAGATGACCTCCTGAGGTACTTTCTAGAACTTTGCCTCTATAAACTTTATTTGAACTGACCTGGAGACCACAGGCAGAATGCTTTAAAGGAAGCCCATTACCCAAGTTTTCTGGGGATCAGATGCCCCCTGATTTCCTAAAGCAGTTCTGGGCTCATCTCTACATGACTCTCTGGTTTCTGGGTGCTGGCTGCCTGAAGCCAATCCATTTTCTGTAGGAATACCTGGCACCAACCATTGTGATTGAGTCCTCAGACCTGATTTTACCCATGTGAAAGGCAAAAGCAATTATTTGTGGTTCTAATGATAGACTCTAATGCCCAGAGAGGATTTAGATTTATAGAATATTATTTATAGATAGGAGCAAAGATCTCATCCTTGAGGCACCCCCAAAAGTTCATTAGCATGGAGTGATTCAGTAGAAACATAAATTAAAATGCTAAGTTTTGTAGATGTGCTTCAGAATGAGACAAAGCATATGTTTATATGCTATGAAATAAAATGTGAAGGAAAATAAAGTTTACAACAAGCCTGTAAGAAACACAAAGAATTTGTTGCTGCAATATTGTTTGTCTAGTGATGGAAACCATGGTGTGTATTTCTTAGTAATGTCAGCTGATGGAGCTGAGACCATAAAATGTTCCTTGCCACTAGCAGAACATTTCTATTGCCAGTTATTGATCATATTACTAGTTATTGTGAAAAACATTTATTATAAATTGCTTTCCTATTTTTTTTTCTTTTCGCTTATGTGAAAAGTTGCAGTGAGCAGAGGAAGTTACTGCCACAGAAATCTTCTGGAGAAGCAGAGGGGCACCTTTCCTCTCCACAGCCAATGTTCAGAATGCCAAATAACAGGCAGGCAGGCTTGTCAAGCCCCTCGCTTTTTCAAGAATCCTTGTTTGTTTATGGTGGCTGCCCTGTTCCCACTGATGGCCTGCAAGTCCCAGGCTGGCTGAAATAATGAGCTGCTCAATAAGAATATCTCAGTACTGCGGATGATGAGCTCATACAGGGGCACACAGAGCTGCAAGTGCTTCTGAGCGGGGTTCAAAATGGGTTACACTTAGTGGTAGGAAGGCAGGCAAAAGAGTTTGGCATTTCAGCTGTGACTAAATGCACACATAGGAAAATCAAATCACAAATGGCAAAATTCCAGGAGGTAGATCAACTAAGTCTGGATAAACTCTTTGCTGCTTTGGCTGCCACAGATCAAAATGTTCCAGACAAAAGAAGCCTCTGTTGTGGTTCTGACGTAATTTAAATTTAAATTGTAGCCTTCATTTCCATAACATTTGATTTCTACATTTTTCCTCCTGATCAGGATAAGGGGTTATTTTTTTTTCAGAGCTGTAAGTATAACAATAAAATTCCACCTCTCCACTCATGAGGTGCATCTAACCCCCCAGCTTCCCCATTGTAAGGCCTATCCCTTCCATCCACCTCCCTGTTTATTGCTTTCTAAGCACAATAATGTAGGAATATTAATAACTCATGGTCTTGTCTTGCTCTCATTTTCCCCTTCCCAGGCTCAGCCACAGCTACGGTTCAGGCCCTGAACAAAATGCGGGCGATCACTGCACACCAATTGCCTTGGAGTGCTCTTTAGCTTCTCCTCAGAAACACCCCCTGGAAGGGCCAGTGGAGCACCCCTCACTGCACAGCCAGGGCTGCCCAGAGCTGTTTGGCCTTTGCTGCCTCCCCTGCCCACCCTTGCTGGCTCAGCCAGCACTGGGTGACCTGGATTCCCCTGCTGGCACAGGGACTGGCCGGGACAGAGGCAGGCAGGGGTGCAGTGCCTGGTGCTGCCTTCCTCCAGGCACTGCTGCTCAGCGCTGGAGCACTTGTTCTGCTGCCTGATGGATCTTGTGTCTGCACATCTGGCTGCCACTTCCCAGGCCTTTTGACTACCCCAGACCTTTTAATGCAGTTTAATGATTTTCTTCCTCCACAGCAGCTCAGTGGATTTTGTTGGATTCTCACCATCTATCCACCCAGTCACCCTGCCTCTGATAGTTACCCTCTCCTGGGCCCTCCCACAGCTTTCCTTTGTGTCCCATCATCAGTACAGCTACATGCCTGGATTTCTCTGCCTTTTGAACCCCTTAAAATCATCTCTCTCATCACAGAGGTGTCCAGCTGGAGCTGACTTCTTACTAGAAATCAGTCAATTCTTGCTACTCCTTTTTTTCCGTTGAGTTTTCTCCTAGAGGTTCATTGCTGCAGCTCTTGTTCTTGAGCAGTCTTCTGTCTTTGTGAAAAAAGCAAAATGAGATATTAATGTTCATGTTTTATTTAGATTAGAACACCTTAAGTCCTTTTTAAGTTTTACAGTACAATAGTGCAGTAGTTTTAAGGTTTTCAGTGCTGACTACATGCTTCCAGGACTAAATATCAAAATATATTTTCAGTCTGAATGGCTTTTATTATTTTTCCTTTTTCTCAAAAAGTATCAAAAGGAGCTAATGCTTTTTATCATATAACAATTTAAGGTGATTTTAGAAATAATCCAAAAGGTTTTCCAAGCTGCTCCTTTCATGTGCTGAGTTCTTCTGAGAAGAAAATTATTTTCATCTACTTTCTAATTGCTTAATGATTTGTATGAAATGCAGGCTTATTAGTTATAACTGTTCCACATTTCTCAGAGAGAGATGAAAATATTTTGAATGAAAATGCTTCTGAATAAGTTATTTGATAGACTGATGACCACTATTGGCTCTTACGACACAAACATGAATATGTCACTTTATTAGTCAATATCTCATGAGTTTAAAATTAGCCTTTCACGGACTGGCTTTGTAAGCTGAGCAGTAAGAATTTCTTCATAAAAAGTGAAAATAACTTGATTTTTCTTTAGTAGAAAAGGAGATTTTTTATAGAGTTGCTTTCATGGTTGTCATGCCTTAGAACAATCAAAGAAAGGGATAGGTATAGAAAGTAAAGTTATCTGGAGGCAGAGGTTCCTGATCAATGATAGGTCAGGAAGAGGAAGCATAATCAAAATCAAATATGCCTAAAATAATTATGCTTTACAGCATTATAATGTGTTTCTTATAAAATATTTTAAGTGACTCAGAGAGGAAGATCGTAAGGATACACTGAGTGGAGATTTGTGGCAGTAATTAACAATCTTGGATCATGAAGACCTTATACGTGATGGCTTTCGCCTGCTCCAGGAATATTGTTCTGAAAAGAAATGTTAACCAAAATCTTTTTTTTAGCTAAAATTTTGATTAATACCTCTAATTTCTTATAAGTAGCCTATAGACAGATACAGCACAAAAAAAAAAAAAAAAAAAAATTGCCTCTTCCTCCCAAGATGCACAGATAAGAGAGGTCAAAATGCAGCACTTCATGTCTGGGGTACAAGCAGATCTAGATGAAGTTTCTGTATCAGGTTTATTCTGTGTGCAGCCTTTCACCCCAGAGCTCTTGCTGCTCTTTGGTTCTCCCTTTCCAGCCTCGTGCTAAGCAGCACCACTGCATTGCACTTGACCTGCTGCTTTTCAGGGATGAGATAGCAGCTCTGCAGTCATCCAAGATTACTGATAGCCTTTCAGCCACTCATTTACCTCTGATAATTCTTCAAATATCCAGTTTATGTGTTACCTTAAAGACACCTGCTCCTACTCAACAGATTTAAACTCTCAGTGGTTAATCTCCCTACACTTACCCCCATGATGTGACTGCTGCTCTGTGCCACCATCACCCTGCAGTTCAGCTGGTCTGGATGGCACCTTTCTGCCTGTTTACTTCCATCTATGCAAAGCTGAGGGTTCTTCTGCAGCCAAGGGTAAGCAAAACTGCAGATACTATGATGAGGTTCACTCTGGGTATTTGTTTTTGCTCATCTTCTTTCAAAACCAGTAGCAGGAATTGTAAGGAGAACAAGTAGGGAGAACATTAATATCCTGTACATTGTTCACCTGGCATTTCTCAGACAGATACTGTTAGGAGGGTGATGCTGGAATAAATGATTCTTTCCCCCAGCTGCAGGTTTTTTGCCTTAGAAAAGATATCATGACTTTCTGTTTTCCTCTTTACCCTGAGACAGGGATGCTTGAACTAAATTGATAGAACACAGAATGGTGCATTTTCTCTCTTCTCCAGAGTTTTTCTGACTACCTGTGTTACAGTTAGCTCAATTGTTTGAGAACTCAAAGCATTTTGATGGTACTCTAAGCCTTCCTCTTAGAGCAACGCTCTAAGTGCAGACTAACTTATAGCTGCAGTTCTGCTTTGTCTAATGCTCAGCATTAAGTCTCAAAATCAGGCACTCTATGAGCATAGAGACGATTCATTCTTGTGGCATTTCCTAGTTAACCAGTGCTGTGCCTTGAATTCCCACAGCTAGGTCTGCCCAGCTTTTCACATCCAGTAGCTTTTTACTTCTGTGCTCCTGGGATTTCAGACGATTCTCCACTGCTGTGGAAATGTGTTCGAAGTCAGGTAATGGTCAATGGATTTTATCATTTTTGTAGTACAACATTACATAGCCTTTAAAAATGAAAACTCTAAAAAAAGATCAGGAAGTTATTTGGATTAATCACTTATATTTAGTATTACAGCTCCTCTTGGAATGATTACACAGTAATAGAAAGGTGCAAGGGAGATCAGAATTTGGTGCCTCAGGTTTTCCTTTCCTGGTCTCCTGCCACAGGAATGTAATTTCCTACCTTTTTTGGTCAATCACAGTACCCTTTAAGCTGATTTCCTTTCTTTCCAGATTGTGGAAACAAAAAAGATTAAATTCATAGAATCCTGCTTGTATCAGTTATAATATCAAATAAAAAAATAATCTCCCTGATTCTAAATGCTTACAGAACACCCTTTCTTTTAGGCACATAGCCTGGCTGTAAGTTAAGCCATATCTGAGAGGAAAATGGCAAGTATTTTTACCCAGTGATGTATTTGCTTAAGCCCTCTTTCCATTAGGACACCTGGATCTATAACTTCATGTTATAAAATAAGTGTTATTCATTTATGAGTGAACATACTGTACTGTTCCTTCTTGTGGGACTCACCGCTGCTAGTAGGGGACTCTTTTCTTTTACTGGAAGCAGTCAGGAAAATCTCAGCAGGCCTTTGTACAATTATCACAGCCCCAGGTTTCCATCTAGTGCACTTCCAGCTTTGCTGTTCCTAGCCAGTGGGAATTTAGCAAACTGCTTGGAAGGAGATCTGGTCACTGAGGCATCAAAATCTACCTTCTTCTAGCACACCAGAAGGTATGGCTGCAGCCTGAAAGCTGCACTGTGCCTTTTCACACGGAGATCTCACCAGGGAGAGAGTCCCAGGGTTGGGACACAGTACCCAAAAATAAACACCTTTCAGTGCTTTCATTATGGGGGCTTGTAGCCTCTCCTCCTTTTGTCTTGGCTTTGGAAATTGGATGAGATATCTTGCCTGTTTGGCCATATAGAGGAGAAAGTGATAATTTCAATGGATGTTCTAAGTTTATTAACTTTCCCTGTCTGCCATGAGCAAAGGCAGGAAGCCAGCTCTCAAAACATCTCTTACAAGCAGATCGAACCTATAGATATCTGTGTCAGAAATATTTGAAAGCATGATTAAATAAAGTCATCTGAGCCAGGCACATTTTAAAAAATAAGCACTGTATTACTTCAAGTTGCTGTAAATAGTAATTTACTTTAGTTATTTCCTTTAATTACAGCGCTCCATCTTTACACAAGGTTGTATTTAGGAACAAAGGGACCAGTGTCACTGTAAGGTGTATGCTGTAATAGAGACATTTATATTAGGCTTCAGGAGAAGCCTACAGTGTATCCAGCAATTCTGTGGCTCTTTTGACCACCGACCTTTCTCTGGTTTTGTTAATGTGTTTTTTCCTTTTATATATGTGCTCATTAGGCTCTTTCTGGTTCTGCTATGAAGTTCTCCCAACACTTCAGCTATTACCCTGCACTGTTATTACTTTTCTGACAGATAGTATCAGGATAAGCCAGAATTAAAATAGACTCTCCTCTATTATATAAAATGTACAGATTTTAAAGGAAACAATGCAACCCCAAACTTTTCACCTAACAAGAGTTATAAATGAGAAAATTGCTCCAAATGTTTTTAGAAAGAAACAGGAAACCAAGTTATCTAGCAAACCTATTTATACACAGTAGGTAACCCTGGGTTGCAGGCAGGACTAATAAACAAAGAATGACAACCTATTTCTTTTAATGACAAGTTGACATATTTATTTTTATTATTTCATATAAGTATTCACCAGACTCATCTTTCACACTAAAGCCCCATTCTCCTTTCCTCCAGACAGAGCATGTAGCCTTACTGCACCCAGGTTGAGAAAAAAAACCCACAAAACTAAGCACAGCGCTTTTGGAATAATAATAATAAAAAAGATATTTGACAGCCTGTGGTTTATGGCACTGGAACATAAAATTTAAGATTTTTCTTGTCTGAATAAAGTTTTATATGCCTATTTTTGTAGAGTTAAATTACAACTATCAAAAGTGATTTTTATATGCTTAAGTTGAATTTCTACTTCTCTATGATCTGGAACACCATTTCCTATAAAATATGATTTATTGTTCTACCTGAATAAGATGCTAAAACTTCTAGGGCAATAAATCACATAGGTTAGAAATGATAGAGCCCCTTGCAATATATGAAAACTGCTATAATGAACTTCAAATATAAACTAAGTTACCATAAAATGGGCTTACTTTTCTGTGCTTAGTGTGACATTTTCCAATAATAGCATTTTCTACAACAAAAGTGACAATTCACTTTTGCTCAGAGTAATAATCTCCTTAGTTTTGCTAAATTTACCTTTTTTTTTTTTTTTTGTAACAGGAACATGGATATATAAAACAATTTACATTTTATTGAACTATATGTTAGAGTAGCTACAGATCAAGATGCACTTTCCAACTGTGAACAGGTAGACACTGTGTATGCAAACATCACACTGGAAATTAATGAATATCTATTTTGCATGTCACTTAATTGAAGGTCTATTAATTAAGTCTTTCAAATGAAATTGAGTTAAGCCATGGAAGTGTCTGGACTACAATGATATTTTTTCTTCTTATATTTTGCTTAGGTGTTGAACATGTTCTGAAAATGTAGGGACCTAGAAATATAATGGTAAAAGAAAATAGAATGATAGTATAATGGGATATGGGTGCTGGATTTGTATGTTCATGTGTATACATTTTCTTCCTGCTCTTTACAACAGCTGTTTGGTTTGGAAATGTGTTACTAAGAAAGAAAGTTCTATTCATATAGTAGAGCTATTATAATTATTCATATAATTATGGTGTAATAACTGGAGGACAAAATAAGGTCTTCTAATCTTATGAGGTTGTTGTTAGTTTAATAAAAAAAAAAAATCCATACTGTTAAAGAAAACCCAAGCTAACCTAGACCAACCTAATTACAGTGGAAAGAAATAGGAAAAATATTTTTAAATGCTCCAAACCTCATATTTTAGTTTCACTGTACAACATAACCCATTCAGTAAATAGATCTTTTGGTTTTATGCAAATGCTGCTCACATTGAAGATACAGCCAAGTGACTAAAGCTTTCAGAGTTCTTGGGATAATTTTAGCATTGTATATAAACCCTTTTGAGAGTGGATAATAATTCTGTTAACACAAAAGGAAAGGCAACCTCCCCATTTAAATTGATGTCACCAGCATCCCCTTTATTAAATGCTTGGAAACATCTTATGTCATGTCCATATTTCTTGTTTGAAATTGTGCTGGGTTTGAATGTGACCTAATATACTGTCACAGTCTCTTGTGAGATTTCAAACTTTGTGGAAAATACAGAGTTTTTTCCCTTACATGCTTTCACTAAAAAAATCCATCACACTATTTTGGGTCTTCTCCATCCTGCAGCTCTCTGCACATTGTTTTATGATACCTGCATTTTGTGGAAAAAAAAAAATCAACCCAAAATGCCAACACAGTTTTTACATTACCAGTGATATACTCAAAAAGTGCCATTATTGAGTTCCCAACCTATTCCTGTTCATTCATGAATGAATAATGTAAGAATTAACATGAACTATAGTGCATTATTTATTATTTCTCTGGATTTGATGCTTAGCAGAGGTGTTAAAAGTCTGATGCCTTTTAAATGTAATTCATTTCCTTTCGTTATGTATTTTGCTGGCTAAAAGAGACCATTCACTTTTATTTTGCTATTGCTGTTTTAGGGTAATACTTAAAATTAGAGAAATATTAAAATTATTTCAAGCCATTAGTTAAATAAATAGAGCAATTAGTTAGAAGTATGCAATTGTTTAGTATTAGTCAATAGATACTGAAGTAAACTTGAAATCTTGGCATTTGGCTAATATCTGCATGTCTATCATGAAAATGAAAGCAAAATTACACTCTTATGCTCTTTTACTGTGATTTTTATTTCTGAAAGTTCAAGAACTAGCAAGAAACCATCCAGGCTGGAAGTCTGACACCATCAAAGTAATGGGAAATTAATTCACAGTAGCCTAACTGTGTGGTGATTGTTTGTTCTTGTTTAAACAAGATTCTTATTTATGTTGTTAAAGGCTCAAGATTAATATTTTATGATTCATAATACATGGTGTTGAAGGTTGGTGAACTAGGCAGTGAAACAGTAATTTCCTGAGAAGCATTTTCAGCACAAGCAAAGCTGTACAAATGCTATGCAAAAGAGGCTCCTTCCACAGATCTGAACAGGAGGTGGATCCATACAGAAATGAAGAGCACCCATTAGAAGCTGGGAAAACACCCTGTCTGACTGCAAAAATCTAGCTATTGTGTATCAGGAGCAAATTGAACAGAAAAAGATTCTTACAAGGCACTGTGAGAATGCTTTCTCACCTGTGGGTATATCTGATTATCACACTTAGAGTTATGAGGGTTTTGGCAAGGCTTGAAAATTCCTGCCATGACTTCTGTCTACTCAAAACAAGCTGTTGGCTAGTGTTCTTGGCAAGCTTAGCATTTGCTCCAAGGCTTCTGAAAAAAAAATGTTTCAGTCCTTAATCACTTAAGAGAACAATTGCTTCCCCAAGGCTTCTGTCTGCAATTTAAGTTGATGCATCTCTTCTGTATAGATGCCATGTGACACATCCCACAACAACCCCAATTTGAATTTGCCAACCATATTTTCAACGTTTTCAAAATACCTCTGAAGTTCCCTATGCATATCTGTAGCTACCCGGACTGTAACTTCCAGAGTCTAAAGCACAGCCTGGAATATGGGTCATAATGCCTAAAAGAAAACTGAAAGCAACCAGAGCTGCAGTGGGCAAGAAGAGCCGGGCACAGCTAGAAGGAACTTCCCACTTTGAATAGTTATGAGGTGCTTGATGACTGGACAGAACAACACTAAGTACCACCACACCAACCTAGTTTTCTTCAGACGCTGAGTTATCAGGTACTTTGGCTCACATCGGGTTTTGTATTATTACGATTAGCAGTCTAAACACAAACAGAGGTTGAGAAAACCAGCCCTTTGTGCCCATGCTAAGGCTGGTCTGGCCAACCTGACTGCTTGATCAGCCTACCTGGACTCTGTAGCTGACTCCTCCTGCAAGCACACTGCAGTAACCCATCTCACTGCAGCGGGTCTTGCACTGCCCCGAGCAATTGTTCGTGAATCTCAGCTGGAACTTCTCAGCTTGAAATCTGTGTTTCAGGCTCTGAATACCCTCTTCCTTCTGCCATCCTGCCGATATGAGAAGGCAGTGCATAAATTAACAGTTATTAAATGCACTGATGAATCCAAAACAAGACTAATCTGAACCTCTCTTCTGTAGAAGGAGGCACAAGAAGGAAAAGCACATTTCATAGCCATTAAATGCCTGCTAACTTCAGACATGTGAGCTGAGCAGGAAGGATTAGGAAGGCAAAGAATGTCAACAGCCACAATTTACTTCTGGACAGTT
This sequence comes from Cisticola juncidis, assembly GCA_013400215.1. NCBI lineage: Eukaryota > Metazoa > Chordata > Aves > Passeriformes > Cisticolidae > Cisticola > Cisticola juncidis. Next base: position 44,320 of record VXBR01007715.1, on the reverse strand, counting down.
TCATCCCCTTTTTTATAATGGACAAAGACTTAAACCCACTGTTGCTTTATTTAATAAAATAATTTAAATAAACTCTTGTTTATTCTAGTGATAATTATGAATATACGTAGGGACTAGACAATGAAATGTATTTCTTCAGGAAACTGGGTCTGTGTGGTTTGAGTAGGATTGTGTTGCAACTTGTTCCCCTAAGGCTTCAAATACCTCTCACCCAAAACTGTAAGTATGAAAGTATAAAACTGTAATGAATAAATAAAGAAATTTAAATGACCTAATTAATTAAAATCCCGGAAAATTAGTATTAAAATTGCATCCCTTGAAATATTATTTACAGGTTCTTTCTACTCCTTATTAAAACCATAAACTGCTTTAATAGCAAAGAAATCTTGGAAAATGTACTTTCTGTACAGCATTTTAATTGTGTTGTTGTACTGAAATGATTGTACACAACTGGAGAAAACCTTTTTTCTTTTAATCCAACTAATTATTTTTGCATGTGTGTATAATTTATTTTTCTGAAATTCTGGAATGAGAAGTGCTTAGGGAGGACCAAGAATTCCACCCAGACATTCCCAGCAATACAAAACATGCCCCGATTAAAAAAAAAATCTTTTAGTCAACACCCATTAACAAAACAAACAAATAACCAACCAACCAAACCAGAGGCTAAGCAGCAGAGCAGTGAAGTCAGCATCCTAAAGCATATTTGTGTGTCCTGCATCTTGTCATGACTGATGTGTTGCACTCATGTGGTATTTAAAAAACATTGTTTTGCTGGTACTTAGCATGATGACAAATTAACAAATGGAACAAATGGATTACAAAGCAGTTACATTGTCATTTATGCCTTTCTCCTATCCAGTCTGGACTACTACAAAGTGATCTCAAGCTAGTTACAAAAAGATATACAAGCTTTACAAGGTGCAGCATGCAGCAGGGTGATTAATGCAGAAAGATTAATGAACATAATTTTGAATCAGTAGGTTTTGTCTTATGCTAGTTGCTCATTTTGTTATTAATAGGCGCAGAAATCATGACTCTTATTTCATAAATCCTCAAAGGGCTTGCACTGGGCTGCCGCAGACAGCATTCTTGAAATATCTTTGAAACAGCCTCTGATAAACAGGGGTAAAAAAGATGTTCATCCAGGACCCAGCTTCTGAGAAACAAGGTAAATTAACTTGGGTGATGGCCCTCCCCATTACAGCAGTGGGGCTTCTGAGTTCTCCATACCCTACTGATCTGGCACTGTAAATCTCAGTGGGTGATTGCTGAAGTGGCCTCAGGTTTGAAATCACTTGAAATGGGTTGTTTCCCAATATTTCTATGGTGGGGAAATGACAGGAGTATTTTTTCATGTATGCCATCCCTGGAGAGACATCATTGCTAAGTAGCGATGCTGCATTTGTAGGCAGTGACAAAAAGTGCATTTTTCTTGAAGAGACCTCATGGGATCATGGTGTTTCTGCTGGGGTACAGAGGTTTCTGCAGCACAACTACACCCCTTACTTCATGCAGGTGCCATCAGGGCACAGTGCTAAGCTGCTGCAGCTGCCACTACACTGTATTCCTGCTGTCTGTTTCTTATTCTGTAATAAATTTCTTAAACCTTGATTCATCCACACCTCACCACAGACAGCAGGGATCATGATCCCAAATATATTCCACGAATGCTTTACTTTGTTCTGGACAAGTAAACAGAATGAAAATTTGTAGCAAAAGTGTTTTGGGTTAATTATTTTTTAATACTAAGTCTGATTATTTAGATGATGCATGGTAATTTTTGATGTGTAGTAAAAGTGTACTGGTGTAAAGGTATAGAAAACATTTGGTCTTACACATGCAGCCTAGCAAGTTAACACGTGTCAGCTGAGCTGTGCTAACTGCCCAATTTTGTGTTCTTTGCCTGTGGCAGCTCTATAATGGTTCAATTTAGCTGGCCCTCAGAGAAAGCACCTGCAGAGGTTTGGTGTTCCACAGACTGTCTCACCCCTTACAGGCATGCAAAAGCTGTGAGCTTCTCAATTTGCCCACCACTGTGTTCTGCACGCTCGTACTACCTTGGCTTACAACACGTGCGGTGTGGGGGATGTACCGAAAGCCAGAGGCGCTCCCCAGACGTACAGCACCAAACACCTGTGGGGTGAGCTCCTTCTGGTACTGCTCACACACTGGGAAAAGATAATTGCCTCCCTTTGCCTTTATGACTGCTGGAGGACACATTCTTGGTTGCGCACAGGTTTCACATTTGTGGCCGCTGAGGTGATGGGGTGCAGAACAAAGGGCTGAGGTGTTGTGGGGTTGTCTTCTTTTCAGCTAGGGTGGAGTTCATTTCTTCTCAGTAGCTGTTACAGCAATGTGTTTTGGATTTGGGATGAGAATGGTGTTGATAACAGATGGATGTTTTGGGGTTTTTTGCTTTGTCATGTTTATTATAAGTCAAGGACTCCTTTTTCCTTGTCTCATGCTCTGCCAGTGAGGAGGTACATTAAAAAACACAAAGCCATATAAACGAGGTAACATGACTGAGATAGTGACTTGAACTGACTAAAGAGATATTCCACACCATAGAAAATCATCCCCAGTATATAAAGTGGGGGGACTATCTGGAAGGGGGGCTGAAGGTTTGGGAAGGGGGGTCTTGTGTTGGTCAACAGAGGATGAGCAACTACATTGTGCATCACTTGTTATTATTATCATTATTTTTATTATCATAATCACAACCATCATGATTAACAATTATCATTGTTTCTTACTTTATTTTGAATTATTAGACTGTTCTTGACACACAAGTTTTGCTTCAGTTCTCCTCCCCATTCCACAGGGGTGTAGAAAAAAAAGGGGAGGTTGAGTGAGAGGCTTCATCACGCTTAATCTTCAGCTGGGCTTAAAAACACAAGGGTGATTGGTGGGAGTCACAGAGGAATGAAATCTGGCACTGCACATTTGCAACCCACTCTAGGAATGCTAAGAAGCACTGTTTCTGAAGATGTTTTGCCACAGAAGTGTACCACACCCCTTCTGGGGTGCAAAAGGGGGAAAGAAGAGGAGAGAATGAAGAAACAGATGAGGGAGTGACAGCAATTAAAGAGTTGCAACAGACACTGGTGCCTTAGGGTGCATGGGTGGCACGAACAGATCTGAGGAAAGAGAGTTAAAGGTCGTGCGGTAAGCTGTGTCTAAGGGCTGTGATTTTAAGCTTAAACTACCAGCTAAAAATTTATTATGTTCAATGAAACTCAATGACCAATCTACTCCAAGGCACTTGTATGCATTAAAATTCAACAAGAAAAAGAAACAGAGTGTAGTGTGATAAAGTAATACTAACAGTAAGAGTCTGGTACTTCTCCATCACATTACATGTAAAGTCTGTGCCTGAAAGCAAGCTCTGATAGTCACAAAATAAAAATAGTAAGGGAAATTGGCATGACCTTCTCTTCTTGTTACAAGGAAATATTTGGTAGAAAATACAAAATAGACATTGACAAATAGACCCAGCTACAGAAGTAATTAAAGAAAATTTGGTTCAAACATAAAAATAGTATTTAAGGATGTTGGAGATTTCATAATTGGATCATCACAGAAAGGGTTATATGGTTCAGAATTGGCTCTTATTATGAGACAAGGCTCCTTCAGAAAGCAGAATTCATCAATCTTCTAAAATAAAGTGAGAATACTTTTCAACTAACTGATGCATGATCTATGTGAGACTTGTATAAATTGATCTATTCTTAAAAAAAATCACTTTTGTGATGGCATACGTAAGAATTACATTTTCAAATAGGCCATTATTTGGAAATGAAAATGTCAAATGAGCTTGCAGATTAAATTCCATTTTTGAAATGTGAAACTTCATAAAATATCTGATCTGAAGTTAAGGAACATTCCGAGGAATATCGCCTCTCTCCATCAGCAGAACATTTAGGACATTGTTTCTTGCAAAGTTGTTTTCTACACGTCATATTTCATCTGGCAAGTCGTATATTCTGCAGGAGTTAAAGATGACGTGTGAGGAAAAAAAGAGCACTTGGGGCAGAACTCTATTTGGTATCTATAGGCATGAGCAGGTAGCTACTCTTTATCTCCGCTCTTCTGGTGAGTCACAGGCTGGCTTGGCTAACACCCCGTATGCAATGCACACTTATGGATACATGCTGAGGTGACCCAGCTCTGCTGTAGTGAAACAATGCACCTGGAGTGCTGATCTTCCTGAGACAGCACTGACCAGGGCTCTGGCCACATGGGCCAGACCTAGGAGCAGTATATCTGTGAGAACAGGAGTGACAGCACTCAGCCCCCGTGCAGAGCCACACCAAGGCAGTGTTCCTGGCAGTGCCCCACTGGACTTCCTCATGCACGGTGCCTGTGGAGCTTGGCTACCTTCCCAATGGCCCTTTGGGCTCAGCACAGGTACTTCACTTGATTAGCTCAGTCCAGCAAGGATAAAGAAAACAAAGAAACCTTGTGTTCAGTTGGAAGTGTAAGAAAAGGAATAAAGGCTGTGATGTCCTCAAGAGCTTAGCCCTGTAGGTCTCAGGACAGCCTTCTTTGCAGAAGGTGATGGACTTAGGAGAAGAAGGGCTTTTGGATCACTCCTGTGTTTTTGAAGCATTTAAAAAATCACCTTGACCATGTTGGAGTAATTAATTGGACTTGGCATTTCTGTGTGTACTTAACTACAGATTTATGCATGGTAAAGCTCACCACTGTCCAAATGTACCTGTAGGGCCTCAGTTAAAACCTTTGAAGTAACTATCAGTCTGAAGTGAATCACGCCTTTAGCCAAATATTTCTGAGAAGCCCACTGTGCATATGGAGAAATCCTCTCTTGCTAAGCTGACATTTTAAAATTAAATATTTTTTTGGCTTTAGGCCTTAAAGGAAATAGGACAACTTTCTTTCCACATATTATTTTTAATGATGCAAAAAATATGTTCTAGCTTCTTTTTATTTTAAAGCCACTGTCTATTTTTTCCAGACTTCCTTAAAGAACCAAGCCCTAGACCAAAAAATACCTTGAACCCCTTGAAGAGCAAGCATCAGAAATCATTGGACTGAATGGGTTTTGAAAGATTTAAGTTTGCAAAGCAGGGAATAAATGGAAACTCTTTTGCAACCACATGAACTGTTTTGCGCTGTGTGCCAGTCTGTGGGTGTTTGTGTGTGTCAGAGCTCGTCAGGTACTTATTGGGATTACATTTTCCATCCATGCTTATGAATCACTCACAACTGATCCAGATTTCTCCTATTGCTTTATTATTTGTAATCATAAATTGAATAATCTGGGTGATTAACTTTCAGACTGCAGAATGTCTGTAAATTTATTGGTGCAGTGTGTCACCTCTGGCTGTTCAAGTAAGGTACTTAAGTAACTATTTTACAGCTAAAGCTTTCAACTTCCGTTTTGGAGACCTAAAACTTTTAAGACATTTGAGCAATAAATATCCAATTAAATAAGAATTTACCCACAATTAAAGCCTCTGATTTTCAATTTCTGCTGTGAGTCTTCCTGTAATAGGAAGAAATTATTGCATGCTTTCTGTAATGTAGGAAAACATTTGCAGCTTTGAGTTGTGTTACTGAAGCAAAAGAATTACTTTTAAGAATCACTCACTAGAAACTTAGCAGGGACAAAATTGTTTTTGTACAATTCAGGTAATAACTTGAACTGAATTATCTTGGGTGTGAATTCATAGTAACTGAAAAAAAACCCTACATGCATGTGTGCTTCTTGTTACTATCCTGTTATAACCAATTGTTGCTAGTCCAACAATACTGTGAAGCAAATAGCAGTATTAAAATATTTGGAGGATAGATACCAAAGAACCTTTGGAGGAGGTTAGTCCTTGCATGCCCAGCCTTTATGTATTGTTAACACCTGGGTGATGCCTGAGGCATGCCAGCCAATAATTATATGCCTTCATATTTCTTTCCTGACAGTCAGTCATCATTAGTTCTAACTGGGAGTTAAGAAAATACTCTTCATGCCGCCCCTTTTTCCCTGTCCCAAATTCTACAATATCTTCCGTGAAATCACAGCTACTTCACCAGCAGGTTACATAATGAGGTTCATTACAAGCGTTTTGCATACAAAAGAAATATAATGCTGTGCTGGATGTTCTTAATTACTTAAGTGACAGCTGTAGAACAGACTGTTTGAGCAAACACATTGCAGAAAGTAATTTTCATTTATAATATTTTTAGTTAAGTTCTTAATGACGGGTTTTTGATCTTGCTTTAAGTCAGGACCATCTTGGTTTGCACCTCAGGGAAAGGACATGGCATAGGATTTGCATGTGATCCATGCATGGTCACTCCAGCAGTGGATTTTCTGTGAGAAGCAAGGAGCCATCAAACATCTTCATGTCAGTAACTCACTAAAGCTGAGTCGGAGCAAGAGCTGTTCAGTTCTTTACATGAGTTTGTAGGGTTGAAGGACAGTGTCTCAGTTTGTAAAGACAGGTATCTGTCAGGGAAAACTGGAGTTTCCGTTGGAATGGAGAATGTAAAACCCCCTTCCTCCAAATTATTACAATTTTGCAATTAGGAGCTTTCAGGCAAAAATGTGGGAATAGGAGTAACAGTTCTTTATCAGGNTTATCCAGGTAGGAATGCTTGGCTGCTCCCACGTGGTGGAGCATCTCACAATGGAAGGATTTAATTTTACCAGTCGTGTGGTGAGCCTTAATGGCTCATTAACAGCAGATATTCCCCTGGAGGGAGGATGAGTCATGCAAGAGATAAGGAACATTGCTCCCTGGCCCATTAAAAGAAGGCCTCCAACCCCCCTCCCCCCTGGAGCTACAAGAGATAAAGAAAAAAAACATCTCCCCAAATGGTTTCAACAGATGAAATAGAATATTTTTTTTTTGGTTACATAATCCAAGATAGACAGGAAGAATCAGTAGGTCATCTGGTCTGATCTCCTCTGTAGTATGAGCATCCACTTCCATAATGAGGTTAATAACTTGCTATTAATTAGTGCTTATGTTACATCTGACTTATGTAGTTCTTACAGAAAATTTTTAACCTAAGTGAAGGAATAAAGATGTGGGGAAACCATATGTCCACTGGTCCTTGCTCCAGGGACTAATCATTTTTGCAGTTAATAATTAGAGTGTATCCCCTTTTAAATTTCCTGATGCTTAGCTTTCAGCTACTGTGTTTTCTGTTTTGGTTTGGTCTTGGCTTTTCTTCTCTCTTTTTTTTTAATGTTTTGGATTTTTTAAAAAAAATTTTTGTTGTTGTTGTTTGTTTTGTTTTGTTTTGTTGTGTTTAATTGTTTAATTATAACCTGTGGCGGTGGGCAAATTAAGTTTATTAAGTTTGTTATATTAGTCAGCTTTATGTACCAGGTTCAGCCTCGTGGGCATTCCTTTGTTTCCCTCAGTTTGTGTTAATGCGTGCACCTGCGCTATTGTGTAACAGTCTGTTATTTGTCTGTCATTCTTCCTGCCCTTGTAAAACCCATCCCCTCTATCCCAGCTGGTCCAATTTGACTTTCCCACCTGTGTAACTGCCCTGAAGACACCTTCCACTGGTGGCTGTAACTTTACCACTCCCTCTCACCTATTCAGATAAAACCCCTGGCCACTGGGCACTCCCGCCAGAATGGGGAGACAGTGACCAGGTGCAATAAGCGCTGTCACTACTGCTCTTTCTCCTCCCTCCCTGCCTCTGTCTGTGTAGCTTTATCCATCGCTGCTGAGAAGATTCTCTCAGAAACCACGAACCCCCGATAAGAATCAGCCTGGCCTGCATCGCTCGCTGGCTGGTCTCAGTCACTGCCATCGGTGTCTGGGTTAGCCAGGTGGACAGAGACTCCGAGGTCTCAAGTGGCACCGCAGCAATAACCTTCCTGATTTCTTCAATTTTCTTTTACAGTTACTGGGGTATTTTTTTGCCATGTAGATATTTTATATGTTGCAAGCAGAGCATTTCACACTGCTGTTTTTCAAAGCTGAGCAGAATCCTTAGTCCGTCTATGCAAGGCATTTTCTTTGAGCAAAACTAGAGGAAGTGTTCCAGTTTAGCCTCTCCAAGGCCATAAGGTGTCACTGAAATCACCTTGGCTTTGCCCTATTTATTACTCTGTGTATCTGCAGACCACAGATGCCTCTTTTGCTGAGTCACCATAATGGAAACTTATTTTCACACATCTGTATACCTAGAAGCAATTTCTTAGCATGTGGTTATGGTCAGCATTCCCTTTGTTCCTTGCATGTATGAATTTCACAAAATTGTTTGGGGTGGAAGAACATTTAAAGGTCATCTAGTCCAACCTGCCTGCAACAAGCAGAGACATTTTTAACTACATAAGGTTGCTCAGAGCCCCACTGAACCCATCCTTGAATGTTTCCAGGTATGGGACATCTCTCTGAGAAATAAGCTCCAGTGTTTTTCCACTCTTATTCTAAAACATTTCTTTATATATTGCCTAAACGGAACTTACTTTAGTCTAAAACCATTACTCATTTTGTTTTGCAACAGGCCCTGCCCAATATTTTGCCCTTAGCTCTCTTGTAGGCCCCTGTTAGGTGCTGGAAGGTGCTCTAAGGTGTCCCTGGAGCCTTCTCTTCTCCAGAGTGAACAGCCCCAACACTCAGCCTGTCTTTGCAGGAGCAGTGTTCCAGCCCCTGTATCATCTTCCTGGCCATTCTCTGGATGCTCTAACAGACCCCTGGCTTTCCTGTGCCGAGGACCCCAGAGCTGGAGGCAGTGAAGGTGGGGCAGAGTAGCTGGGGAGGCTCACCTCCCTTGACCTGCTGGCCACGCTTCCTTTGATGCTGCCCAGGATGCGGTTGGCTTCCTGGGCTGCAAGTACACACTGTTGGCTCAGGTCCAGTTTTTCATCCATCAGTACCCCCAAATTCTCTGCAGGGCTAGTCTCAATTCCTTGATCCCCCAGCCTGCATGGGTAGTAGATGACTGACTAACAGTTTATAATTTGGCAGGATGTCTGGCCTGCCCAGTTTCATTTGCTATTCAGCTGGATCAGTGTCAGCTACAGACTTTGTTAAAGTGTTGACTAATATTAGGCTAAATATGGACCCTACTAGAAATATCTTCTGCTGTAGGTAATACCCAAATTTTTGAAACTAGTTTGTGATCCATTATCCTCAAATAATCAAGTATTTTTTTTTGACAAGATGAACATGCTCTGATGACTGGTGGTAGCACTAATGTATCCTTTAATACTTTGGGATGTAAATCCTACATGGCTTTTTCATCCATCTTTCCTGGATTAATACCAGGATATCTGGTCATTAGTTATGCATATCATCTTCATCAGTTCATCATAACTTCATCAATGCAGTTATGTTTGCCCTTCTGTTGAGGGCTTTCACAAAATTAATGATCTCTAGGCATCTGAAGTCTTTCTGCTAATGCAAGTTGTACTAGAGATTAGTATCAGCCAGCAGGTCCTTTCAGCTAATTCTTGTGGAATTCTTGGCTGAAAATTTTCTGAATCTGTTTTTAAGATATTTATCTCTTGTAGATATTGTTCAACATCCATCTGAATTACTTACAGAGTGCAAAATGCTGCAATGCAAAGTCCTGCAGTCTCATGCATCACCCTTTTTCTTGTCCCAGCAGCAGCACTTGGTGACAAGGCTTTTGCTCTGGTTTAGGTATAAGAAATGGCAAATATAGTGCATACTGCTCATTTCTTTTCATCATGATTCACAAATACTGTGGGAACAGTCTGTTCTGGACTTGCAGGTGTAATTGTCATTGAGTTCAGAAGAATCTGTGGCAAACATAGTCAATGTGTTCCAGGGCAAAATAACATCCTCTGCTGGATGAACTGGCCAAATGATGGAGGAGAGCTCACATACTCTACAAACCTCACCTGGTTCTGAGGTGGCTTGCAGCTGTAGTCTGAACACAGTAGCCAGATCCCAGACATGTAGTTTGAATGACTGCAGGTTTTGGATGTCATGTGATAGGTGTAGTATGCTGGAGCCACTATTATCAGTGTCCTTCAGAATGCTAGTCATGCCCTGCTTGGTTTTTATACTAATCCAACACTGTCAAATGCATTTCCTAAAATTAGAGCTCTACACAATTTCAGTTGAAAAAGAACAGATAGTCTCAGTAGTTATTTACTGCTGAACACAGTCCACAGAATGTTTAGGAGTGAACATATCTATAGCAAAGTATTTTCTAGTAGTGTTTGTGATGGTTTTGTAACTTCTTTGTAAGACTAGAAGCATGCAGGTTTTTAAAATGTTGGGGTTTTTAAGAAATATTTGTGCCTGACTATAACATAAATTCTTGAAATACACTGGTAGCAGTTAAACTGGTGTATGAATGAATCAGAAGTGCAAGGCATAACAAGTCTATCTTAAGTGGAAAGACACTTCAAGCATAGAAAAAGGTTTGAGGAAACTCCATGCAAATAAATGAAAACTACAGAATAAATATAATAGCAAAATATACTTTTTAAATAAAGGATATGCTTTTTGACTCTGATTTAAACAGAATTGACTCATCCAGATTATGAGAAATATTGGATCAAAACATCCTGTAAAAGCAGAGAAACAGATACCTACTGGTAACCACAAATGTGCACAAATGCAAACAGATGTGAGTATTTCTACCAGTGTAGAGCAACAAACAATAGCAGCCCTAAACATAACTTCAGTGCTCTGGCTGGAAAATATTTTGTCCACGATATGCTGAAATTGGCAGGGCAGCTTTATACCAATCATCTGTTCTGACATGTTTTACGAAAAAAAAACCAGGAAATGTGTATGTATGTATCCTCTTCGCAGCAACAGTCAGAAAGGACAAAAGACAATTTGCAGATTGAAAAACCTCAGAAATGCAGAATCACAGCACATTTTATCACCCATTACATATATTTTCTGCACTGAACAGACTTTATTAGAAATAGCATGTACTAGCAAATATTGGGGTGTTCTTTTCTTGATAAGATTCAGACAGATTTTCTGCAATTTATGCAGAAGGGCATGAAATAAACTAAAGTAACCATTAATAGGGTACCTCTTGCATAAAAAAAATCAAAAAAGTAAAATAAGCAATAAGCATGAATATAAACAACAGCAAACATAAATAAGAAAATTACAAAGCACCACATGCTCTTCATGCTGTTTGTCCAGCAGAAGGTGCACAGGGGTGTGATGGAGAGCACCTGGGAGACTTCTGAAGCTGTGGTGGCCATCTGGACAATGCACCTAGTCCCACAATGTCCTAACAAAGAACTACCAAAGCCAGGGATCAGACTGATCATCCTGGTAGTGATATGCTGAACCTTGTGCACATGGAGTCGAAGGACAGAACTGAAAACGCTAAAAATCCTCTTGGTGGATATAAATTGTCCTGAGGTGGATGTAAATTGTCCTGAAAATATTAGAGTTGAGATTTTTTTTTTTAAGAGAGCACAAATCCAATTGATAAAAACAACTGCACTGATGCAGCATAGTCTCATACATAAGACCTGTATTGAGGCTTTGAGCCTGTATTCTTCCACATTAAAAGTTTGGTTTTTAATATATATCTATATGGCGGAATGAAGGACTCCTGACTGCCATTTGATTCTTCAGCTCTGTGTGACCCATGCAATTTGATCAACTTTCTGGAAGAAAATATAGTAAGAAAAGCATGTAAGGTACACATGCAAAATTTGCAGATGAGTCATGTGGCTTGTTAAAATAGGGTAAAGTACTCAGTTTGAGCTCAAAACTTGGTCAACTTTGGAGAAACCTAGTAATGTGGTGTGTTTTAATATAAGCAGAAACAAATGAAAACACCAAACATGACTGTGTTTGCCCAAGGCTGCTTCCTCCCCATGAACATGGCTTTCTCACATACCTGTGACTAGTCATTCAAAATGAGCTAAGGAAGGGGGTGGAATCCTGTATCTTTCTCCAGTTTAACCTTGAGTTTGGTCAGTATTTTTCAGGTCTGAAGTAAGCAATGCTGTAATTTGAGGGTCTGATGCAAATAACATCAGATAAATTTTGCTGGTTTTATGCAGATGGATAGGTGAGTGCCAGTCAAAAGGGGTAACAGGCATCCTTTTTTTCTGTAACCTACATAAAATCATAAAAAATGTACCATTTGGTAAATAACATAACTTACCAGATTTGAGTGTGTCACCCACATCAAATTATCCCCCACAAGCTGTGCTGTAGCTCAAGCCATGCAGATCATCACAGACATGTCAGACATGCTGCTGTCCAACTTTTTGTTTGTTCAGAAGTGTGTAAGGTGCAAAATAATATCCAGGTTCAACCGCAGGAAAACCGTTTGCAGAGAATAAACACAGAATTACACGTGCCCAACCTTGGACTGGCCAGAGTGTGGGAAAGCTTACCCTTTTCTCAATGAGTCATTTAGGGACACTAAATAACTCCCTGGCTCGAAAGACAGATTTTATCAGAGAATAAATTTTCTTAACTAGAAAAACATAATTCTTTGTATAGGGAGACCATGGATCTTTCAGGTAACACATATTAAATATGTTTTGAACACAAATCTCTGATTTCCTTTTTTCCTGCATGTCATACCCTTACAGGGCAAGGCCTCTCCCTCACTCGCCTTTCAGACCAGGAACAGTCAATGGACTTTAGTCTGCTCAAAGCCCTTGCTTAGGAAAGTCTTTTTCTTTCCACAGTGCCAGAGGGAGATCTGCTTTCTTCTGAACACAGGCTCCCTCCTTGTGCCAAATCCATTCTCCTTCTGCAGGCTTCCATGTCAGTTCCCCCTCATGCTGTAGAAGCATTTTGTGCTTCTTGTCTCCAGAAAGGGTGCAATTCTCCCTCCAAAGGGTCCCCAACGTACAGAAAGCAAGAAAAAAGGTTTTCTTTCCTTTTGACAGCCCTTTTGCACTCTTTAACAAAGCAGAGTAAATGTTACTCACAGAATACTTGCTTGCTAACTCCTTGAACTCAATCAAGCTGAGAACTTTTAATAAAATGGTTCCTGGAATAAGTCAGCATTTAGCATTATCTTTTGCAACAATAAAGAGACCTTTATCTTATATTACATATATTATATATACAACATATTTATTAAAATTTAGTTCCACTTGGCAGGATAAACTGCAGTCTGTTTCAGAAAAAAAGAAATTCTAAAGAGACTGCAGTTGCAATTTTTGTAGACATTGGTGCAAAAATGAAGGTGAAAATTGAAAGTGGTGAGTGCAATAAATCCAATAAAAGAAAAAGAGAAAACAAGTGTTGTAAGAGAGCATAAAAAGAAACAAACAAATAAAAATATTCTGCAGTATATAGAAATAATAAAACATTGCCTCTTCAGTTCTCATTGTTCTGACTGTTTGAGGGAGCTGGAGACATCCATTTGGGAGAAGGAAAGATTTGGAGCACCTTCCAGTACCTAAAAAGGGCCTACATGAAGGTTGGAGAGGGACTTTTCAAAAGGGCATGTAGAGACAGGACAAGGTGCAAAAAACCTTACCTAAAGGAGGGCAGGTTTAGATCAGGTATTAGGAAGAAATTCTTTACTGCAGTGGTGGTGAGGTTGCCCAGAGAAGTTGTGGCTGCTCCATCACTGGAGGTGTTCAAAACCAGGATGGGTGCAGCTCTGAGCATCCTGGTCTGGTGAAAGGTGTCCCTGCTCAGGACAGAGAGGTTGGAATTAGGTGATCTTTTTGGTCTCTTCCAACCCAAACCATTCTATGGTTCTATGAATTGTTTTCCACACTGCATAAAGCATTTAATAAAAGCACAGCCTGCTTATAATTTAGGACTATAGCACTCTATTTTGCGTTTCTGTGATTTATGATCTCCTACAAGGTTCTTTTGATATGTGAAATAATTGCTGCTTCTTCTTTTCAGAACAACAAAGATTTCATTATTCACATATTTATCAACATTTTTCTGAAATTTATAATATTGGCAGTTCTGCTCACATTTACATCTGATATTGGAGTGGAATAGATTTTTGCCTTCTCAATGGCCATACAAGATGTGAACTTTGAATGCAGTAATTAAATATTAAACATATTTTTACTTTTAATTTTCACAAACACTAGATTAAGTTTTAAGAATAAAAGTGTTAAGGTATGAAAAATATTATTTATTCATTTTTATTTTGGCATGTTTCTGAGCTGTGACATGAACTTAATAAGCTATTTCTCATCACAGCACTTAAACGAGTTGACAAAAGGAAAAAAAGGAATCAAAATTATCTGACTATTCATAAAATATGGATTTAATACATTAGCTATTAAATATTCTTTTAGCATTGATAGAATGGCTTGAATAATAAATACTTCAAGTTGTAAATAATGTATTCTATTTCTAAAACTTTTGAACCTCTTATACCCTCAAATGTAATTTGAAAGGTCTTGGCTGGAATTTCTCTTCTAAGACTTGGAAGGCTGATGTGTTTACTGGGATAACTGGGAATGCACATCGCCTCTCTGGATTAACAAGCAGAAGAGTCAACTGCTCAGGCTTTGCCTGCCTCGTTGCAGTTTGGTTTGCATCCCCATCCTCCTTGTTCTAGCAGGGAATGGAAACTCTAGAGCTTTCTCACAACTGCTAGCCTTGGGAGAAGGTATTACAGCACCCTGAGGGTTATTCCTCTCCCTGAATATGAGCAGATGCTGCTAGAAATCAAATAAATTCTAGAATGGGCCTACATGTAATGTGCAAGCACAGAGGCATCCTTGTCCACCTCAGCATAAAAAGTCCCTGGAAAAACTAGGAGTCCTCCCCAGTGGGAGATGGGGCATTTCTCCATGTAGGCAGCATTTTATTTTTTCCTATCAGACGTCCTGACTCAAGTGTCACTGGAGGTTTAGTTGTGGTATGACAACTCTGACATCTTCCATAAGTGAAGGAGGGGAACGTTTGCCACAGACACACCAGACTCTTGACAGGAAGCAAATTGGTGACAGACCAGATGGAGTGTGTGGATGCTGCCACTTGTCCTGGGAAAGAGAAGGGCAGCCTGGGCAGCTGCCTGCTCCAGCCAGCCCAAAGCTAGGAGCTCCTTGCTGTCCATCTGGCACTGGAGAGCCACCTGGGGCTACATGCAGCACGACTGTATCCATCTTTGGAGGACAGCAGCTGGCCCAAACACCCTGCCTGCAAAACATCTTGCCTGCTAAAACAACCTGTACAGTCACTGGAGGAGCAGTGGTGGGTAGGATGGGTATTACATTTACACAGAAAAATTAAAAAATATGTTTTGGGTTCCCTAAATATCGCTGGGGAGTATAAAGCCTTTAGCAGTAATAAAGATAACTTATGGCAAAGGAGTGCAGCCTGGAAAGGCGTGCAGTCTAGAAGCAGGAACATTAACAGAAAAGAATAGGATTTGTTTTCACTGAGGACCATTGAAAATTTAATGCAAAGCAGAATCTCTGAAAGCTTCATCTCTTTTCATGAGGTTGATTTTGCCTACACCCTGCACATTAAAATCAGAGATTAAATAATGCCCATGTCTTGACTTCCACAGTGGTTTTGGTGGATGTTGCAGATATTATGAGGCATCACCCATAGGAGACATTTAACAAATGATTAAAACTTTTAAATTTTAAACAGCAGCCATGAATAAACCCTAGTATTAACCTACATTTGTTTTTTAATATAGATCTTAAATGTAAAAAAAATATTATGGAAAACCATTTTATTTCTAGAGCTATTTTGTGAACCTGATGGCATGTTTTGTGACTATCACATTCTTTTCCATTACTGTTTCAGATAATGGGTTCAACTCAGAAATAGAAAATAGGCTTCATTAAGAAATGAAAAAATATTTAAAAACCATGTTCTTGGAAATATCCTGATATAATTCAAAATGCAAAAAAATCTCCTTATCATTCTGAAATCTTGTTCTTTTTTACATATGGCATATTAGTGAGCAAAATTTTTAACTATTATCTTATGACATCTTGTTAACTGTTTTTCTTCTCACTAATATGAAATGGCATATATACAGCATATATACATCTGTAAATAGTCAAGAATCCCAGGTAAGTAGAAAATTATCAAAGCAACAATTCATTTCTGAATATTTTTTCTGAGTGATGGCCTTGTTTGAAGGTCTGGAAAAAGGTCTATCTTTCTATCTTATTGACTTTTACAGCTACATTCATCATCATCATCATCATCATCATCAATTTCTGATTTAACTATAAATACTTTAGCTACAGTCTTGAATAAATTGCATTGTTGTGGGAAAAATAAGCAAGGATGGGATCAATGAGGCAAATTTGGGATTAGGAAAATAATACTGTGTTTCAAGGAGCATTAAAATATGTTTAGATTAATAATGGATTAACATTGTAAAAACTGAAAACCCATTGTTGCTAATCTTTTTGAACAAGACTGAGCTATTCTAAGCCAACACTGAACAAAGTTTTCATTTATGGAATGAGGTAGGAGTTTTCAACTTTTCTTTTGCTAAAATCCAGATTAAAAAAAAAAAAAAAAAATCACAGTTGATATATTTGTTTCAGCAAAGACTTCCTCAAGGCTTTGGTAGAGTTTCACATTGAGAGAAGGAGCGCAGAGAAAATACCAGCTATGGAATAGTCCAAATGAGAAACTGCACCTGAAAAGTGGACGGGAAAAACAAAATAGTATGGTTTTATCCTGGGATAAAATATGGCAGAGGATGCAATGCCATGCAGTTAAACTGAAGCTGCATCTGCAGTCCAAATAACAATCATTCTAATTACATGCAATGGAAATAGTATTGCAGCTGATTTATAAACTATTTTTCAAATAGTATCTATTTGCAAGACATTTATGAATTAGAAATAACTTGTGTATTTTGAAGAGCCTGGTATTCCACTATTAAACTAAATTACATCAAAGATCAGACTAAATTGAATTCTGTAATTCTTGAAGATCTCAGTTTTTATATCCAATTGTTTTATTTATGTAGAAGATCCACTGAACTGAAAGGAGAAAGGAATGTAAAGATATTTTTGCTCTCTGCCCTGTTGCTAGTGACCCTGGGCAGTAACCAGCAGAGATCTTCTGCACCTGCAAGCTCTTTCAGCTTCCTACTGAATTAGGACTACTTCAAAGCTCCTAATATACCACACTTTGTATTCATGTAAAATTGGAGTTGGAAGTGAAACAAACTTGAGGACACAAACTGCTCTGGGAAGGGACTGGCAAGCACAAACACAGGTGTTAGAAAAGTGACTTGGCAAGCCTGAGGGGTGGAAAGGGGAAGAAAAAGGTGAAATATTGATATTTTAGCAAAAACGCACAGTCAGAAATGGCATTCAACAGTGTATTTTTTAGTTTTTTATTTCTTTGTTGTCTTGATTTTTAGTATCTTGCCTTACTGTAGAAGGGCCTCTCTTAAAGAAGCTGGCCAGTGTTGTCCAAAGTATGCACATGCAAACACAGATACACAGAGAAACAGTTATATTGGAAAAGTTATTTTACTTAAAACTGAACTACAGAAACATGCTTTAATAGTAATTACAGCCGTCTCTGACACACTGTGCAGTGGCCATCTGATTTGTGGGCACTGAAGTCACACAGCCACAAGAGCAGTGTCCCCGGGCTGCGGTACAACAGTTTGCTCCAGTGCCACTTATTTCTTTGCCTGGAAGCATAGGAGATGAAAGACTAACCTTAAGACGACAGTGCAAGTCAATAGTAAGGTCCTGAATGAAGTGGGAGAAGCAGGGCTTACAGTCCCTGCTGGACAGCAGTCAATAGCAGACATCACACTTAAACTGTCACAATTTGACCTGACAATCCTTTTTCAGAAGGACCAGAAATAGAGCCAGCCAAGTTACCTTTCATTTCTGAAGGAGGTCATGGGCAGGTCGCTGGCAGATGGAAGTGTGTACTAAAGATATCTGGTACAGGTATGAGCACGGACATTTTTAGCCTGCATAAACATAAATGTTAAGATGCATAAATGTTAAGATAAGGGATTGTTACTGTCTTGCTGGAACAGGAAAGTTAAAAGATCTTTATAAGGAACAGAGATGTTTGCTCTGTTCATGTGAAAAAAGAAATTACTGGAAGAAAAGGAAAAAAAAAAGAGACTTATATAGTCAGCAATATATGTTCTAAAAATGCAATTTCCGGATTAATAACAAAGACACTGTTCTAGTTCACTAGTTCCTTTAGGACGTGCGCTTTTGACCCATGCAACATATTGTGCCCCATGGCTCTTAGCTGAACTGTGTCTTAACTGCACCTATTTTTTTTAAAATGTGTGATGTCTATTAAAACTAGCTGGTGCTTGTACCAGGACCCCAGTGGAAATGAAAGAGATGTCTCGGTGGACTGTCCATTGGTTAAATATTAAAGGATCAAACTTTCATATTTAAGTGTGTGTGTAGTATATTATATTAAAAAAAATCCCATCTGAATATTTTAAGTTTTTGCTTTAATCTCGTGAAAGCCAGTGTTTTCACCCCCTAACTCTAATTAACCAGATAAAACAGTATTTCAAGGATATATCTCCTATGAAAAGAGTCAGGTTTTTCTGTGATTATATATATCTTTGCTCCAAGGCACTTATTAATTTGCTTAAAAGTCCATGCATCATTTCACAGATTGTTTTAGCACTTGTCATCTTATCAGTCCACGTCTGAGTAAGGCACACTTAAAAAAAAAAGAAGTGAAAGATTAAGTATTCCAGCATGCTCTACATTATAAATATAACTGTCTTCCTTTTATAAATGAATTTCCATAAAAATGGAGCAACAGAGAAGGGTGAGAGGTGATGGAGTGCAGTGAAAGATGGTGAGCCTGACAAATGCAGCTGGGGAGGGAATCTGAGGCAGCAGCAGGTTAGATACAGCTGGAAATCCTTTATCCCCCTGCAGCTGCAATACTACTTAGTGCCACTATTTCATGTCTCACACCAGGGAGCCACAGAAGCAAGTGCTCTGCAAGGGCAGGGGAGAGTGAGGGGCTGAGGGCTGATGCCTTGCCCTACCCCAACAAGGAGATCAGAGCCACCTGATGATGGTAACCCACAGTCTCCATCCTGATGACGCATGCCCACATTCAAGGCAAGAGTGTCCTGCCCTTGAATTGTCACAGTAGACTAGAAAGAGAAAACAGGTTCTCCAGGTTAGTGAAATTGAGGTCCAGATCCCAAATATATTTCTTCAGCATCCCCATAACACACACGTATCCCATTGAAGTGCAAGCTGCCACTGGACAGGGTGGGTGTTTAAATCCTGTAGCTGGCTGACCAGTGACCACACACTATGCAGCCTAAATGCTGAGGTCAACCTGAGCATTAACAGTGGCTGAGATCCATGCCTCAGCCCAAACTTGGGTATTAGATTTGATCACAGTCTAATGTCCAAGTCAAGGGCTTGAGTATCACCTTCCTATCTATCAAGTGAGATCTCTAATCATGGGCTGTCTGCTCTCCTAATCCACATGTCATAATTTGTAGACAGTGGGATGGCCTCAACAGGAGACCTGATTGGTCTGCAATGAACAGTGCAACTCTGTGGACAGATATGTGACAGCTGAGTCAGCTGGCTCTAAAATCAACATGCCTGCATCAGATCAGTTGGCCCTGGTGAGGCAGTTTGACTAGATGATCATTGTAGGTCCCTTCCAAATGACAATATTCTATATTCTATTCTATTCTATATTCTATTCTATTCTATTCTATTCTATTCTATTCTATTCTATTCTATCCCATTCCATCCCATTCTACCTTTTTACTTACTGTTTGCTTAGGAGTCAGATTGGGCATGTCAATCATTCTTACATACGTACAGACATCAACCAGCCCTTGCAAACCAAAATAACCAGAAAGCAGGTGGAGGTGAATGCTATTTAGGTCACTCTGAGACACTGCAGAGACAGGTAACTACGTCTAGTCCCACTTGTCTGCTCTTCAGTCATGGCCAATCTAAGCAGATTCTTGCTCTGGTGATTTCTGATTTTATTTCTTTTTTAGTAAGGAAAGAAAATATCACTCTTAATATTCATTGCCTGGGAAGTTGTATTTGGGTTGAGAAATCCATGAGGTCACAGGAGGAATAAAAGTTAGCTTTGCAACATTTAAATACCTTTGAGGATCTAGGCCCAAAGGCTTAATCCCACAGCATCAAATTCAATAGGAGCTTCCTGAAGTTAGAATGGGAAATTGAGGTAAGACTGCGAATATGTTCTTTTATCATTTCTTTCTTACAGTTTCTATTGATAAAAAGCCTTGGAGTAGCAATTCTTCTTTGATGCCTCTGCTGTAAAATCAGAGTTCAAAGGGGCTCGTTTGGATCTGTACAATAGTCTGACATTTTATCCCTTTTCTTCAGTTGCAGAATCATATAAGCAAATTAAGCAATAGAATAAATTAAAAATAAATTCTATGAAAATGTTATTAATTTTACTGTCTGCTTTGCTTACTAGAGAAACTTAGCTGAGGAATCAGAACTTGCCAGTTTGAGGGGAGAAGTAGAGTATGTGGTTACACTAAACAGGTAGAGGTATGGAGAGGCTGAAAATGCAAATTGGAAAAAGAAGGATGCAGAAAGGAAGAAATCCAATGTAAGAGTAGCTCATTTTAGTTACAAATAAGAACTTTGACTTGAAAAAGTCAGGATGAATCATTGTGATTCTTTTCCTAACATACATGAAATACCCACATGTGATCTAATATGATGCTGCTTCTTATTGTTCACAGTTAAATGAAGCAAACTCAAGCTATAACTCTGGTGTACTACCTTTTCTGTGAATGGTCAAATGGTTCAGCAGAATGTTCAGAAAGTTTTGTTACGGAAAATTAAGAAATAATCTGCTGTTAGGAAAGCATCATCCTGATCTGACTGGTAGATCAGGTAATAGTCATTGAAGTTTTGAATGAAATCTGTCTGATATAATTGGATGTTCACACTCTGTGTAGAAATCACTGTATTTCTCTGTTTTGCTCTAAGCTCTTGGTGTCAATGCTATCTCAGTCCAAGGGAAAAATGTGTGTGAAACATTTTCTGCACAAGAAAACACGTTTAACAAGTTTAAAAATTGTTACCTCTCTGTTTTATGGGAGGTCTGTTTACTCTTATATCATGTTATCAGCAATTTTGCCCACTTAAATGTAGTTAACTTACCCTACCCATGAGCAAAGACATTAAGAAAGAACTAATTACTCTACTAAGGGAGGGAACAGAGTGGTCACATTGGTACTCGTTTGTTGAACTAAATTTGTCTGCAGACAGCTGCATCCCAAAGACATTTCCATTAAACATTTATGCAGGTTTTGCTATTCTATTTTTTAAAATATTTGTTTGAGAGGATTTTTTTTTCTCCATGTGTCTGAACAGGAGAAATACTGAATTCCAGAACTGAAAAATTTGATTTGTCTCTGAAGGAGCTGATAGATTGGAGAGAAAAATGGAGCTGGATAGGTAATAGAAGAAAAACCTCAGATGGAGAAGAGAGGAAATGGAGAAAGTAAAGAGCATCAAGATGAAGAAGAGTAAAGCAGTCAGGACTGAGCATATTGACATACTGTTGAATGGAAGGCAAAGCTTCCTTCCACTGGGGGGACAAGCAGATATCCCAAAGCACCAGTAGAGAACATTGTTAATAGGGAAACTTCTACAATTTCTTTACAGTAGGATGCCTTTCCTAGCAATGACAAAAAGTTTTTCATTCTCCTGCTTAGCTGTGGATCAGTTGCCCAGACAGTGTGAGTGAGAAGCTGGGGAGCCATTCCACTGGAAAACACAGAAGTACACAGGCTTGATATGCTTGAGTTTTGCCTGACTCACAGCCAAGCTTCTGCATAATATTTCTAGTGGAACATGTTTCAATTTAAGTGATTTTGTTAAGGACTTGATATACAGCTTGAGCAATTCGTCCTGTGAAAATGCTTAAAGCTCCATAAGCTTGGGAGACTGTGGCTAAAGTTTTGTGGCAAAAAAATGCCCTGAAGTTTGCATAAAAGCTTGTATTTTTTTTTTCCCTTAACAATGACCACATTCTTAGAGAAGGAAGAGTTTTGCAGAAACCCAGATATGGTCATCCTTGTATACTTCAGTCCAAACTATAGAGTGCTGTATATTGCAAATACTAAGGGCAAGTTTGAGACTATCCTTTTAGAAATACTGAGTAAAGAAAACTTGCATTGTTAAGAAAGGCTTTGAATAATTGTATTCAAAGGCAGCCCCTTAAGATTTATTAAAGGTCTTGTTATCTTTTGATAAGATCAGAATAATCAAAATGTAGAATTATTATTGTCATATACAGTACACTTAAAAAACAAAAGGAAATTGTCAAAGGTTTCAATCAATCTCTTCTAAGCATTTTTGTTTTAAATAATTAGTTGTCTCAGTTTCAACTTCTCCAAGGACACAAGATCAGACCTTTGAAATTTTGGGGTGTATTTCTTTTGGAAAGATAGATAGCAGTCAGACTTGTAGGTATAAGCCATGCTGTTTGTCTAACTATGAACTTAAAAGCTCCCTCCCTTAATTGAACAAAATACTGGTAATGTATTTTGAATATTCAATTTGAATGTTGTCTTTCTGGACTTGTATTAAATTTTCCTTAAAGAAAAACTTGGGATTTTAATGAGGTCTCCCAACTTCTCAACATGAAAAGTATCACTGGCAGATTAATAGCTGGAATGCAACTGGAACTTCCCTCTGCCCGTCAGTAATTTAAGTGGGATTTCTACTAATCTTTAGCAGTTTAAAACTACTATGCAGCCAATAGTATACAGCTAGAATTAGTAAAACCTATGAAAAAATTCCACACTGTGTGATACACATAATAAGCTTACACAGATTTGGCTTAGAATAAGTTGTTAATTGACAGCATATGACTGCCTAAAATCACACAGCTGCTTTGAAAACCATTCAGACAAGCAGTTCTAAATTAATACACATCTAATTCATTATTTATGTAACAAATTATCTCCTTTCACAGTTAACAATAAGGGAAAGCATTTCCAAATGGGTCATCACCGTAGCTAGCCATGGACTTACGTGGGATGTGATTTTCAAGGGCTGGAGAGGGCTGGCAACTGCTTAGGAAAAAAATGAGTTCATATTGGGGCTGGTCCTCATCTCACATCTCAAAAGGAAAGGAGCATAAATAAATAAATATTTTTCCAACTGCTTAGCTATATTTATTTTCCACTGCCTCCCTGCCTACAGCAACACGGTTGTCCCTTGAGCTCCTGAACCTGTTTATTTCCCATCCGCTACCTGTCCAATTGAAGCAGCACTAATTATCCCAGAAGGCTTTGCTCCTGCCAGCTAAGGCAGAAAAAGCACTCAAAGCCTCCTGGAGATGCACCAGGGCCATTGCAGGCAACAGGTTGTGGAGCTCCTGCTGAGACACATCTAAAACCTGGAGCCACATCCTGGAGCTGGGGAGGAGCAGGGGTGGAATGTAAGGGGTAACAGCATGTGAGAAACTCATTATTACAGACACATGAATTTCTGACCTAATTAAAGTTGGATTTAGTTATCTTCTGTGTGTAATTTATATTGCTTTGTTCCTGGTGTTGCTGAAAGGAGGTACCCTCCATAACTGGTATTTGTCTTCCAAGATTGTTTTCTGCCCTTCCACTGCTTTTCATTAGGAACTTTTTTCGTAGCTCATAGGTTTTCCTGTTCTCTACAGACCCTTCCAGACCTGCAGTTCTGGAGGAGAATCCTGCAATTCAGAATTGAGAATTCAGATATATGGTCTTTCTGTGCTGTGAAGAACTGACACCCCAGGCTCTGCTGCAAGCCACACGACTCGTGAGCACTCTGAGTGCTAAATCAGATAAAGTTATAGGACTAAGAATAAGAAAGACCCTTAATGACAAATAGTAAAATGTTATTAAAATTGTAAAAAACCCCTTCCCATCTAAAAATTCATGGAAATTGTGGAAAATGTTAAAGCTATTCCACTTACTGTCTCTGTGTCCACATAGCACCTGTACAAACCATAGCACAATATTCAGGCAGATGTGGGTGATGTGCCAGAACTTACCCTACCCATGAGCAAAGACATTAAGAAAGAACAAATCTTTCAGTCTTCTCTACTTCCCCTCAGGCACAGGGACAGGGCAGACACAACGGGGTATTAAAGCACTCTTAGTATAGCAGTGTCATATTTTTATGTCCTCTGGGCTCTGAAAAAAAAATGGGAAGAGAAGATGCTCCTACTGGGGCAGCAACTCGTGGCCTTTGCTCTCAATCTGACAAGAGCCAAATATGGGATGAAGTGTGTGACAAACGAGAGGCACAAAAGTATTCATGCAGGAAACTTGCAATGTTCTGGGATTCACTCCCTTCATATAAATAATTCATTCTGTAGCTGGAGACTCTGTTTATGACATGTGTAAGATTGGCAGTAAAATATAAGATGGATCATGTGATTGTAGAGCTAGTTGAAAAATGAGAATTCAAGTTCAGGGAAAAAAAAGTGGGAGATTTTGAAATTTGTGTTCATTCCATATTGAAAAAGAACAAGGGACTTTGAAACATTTTTTTCCTTGATGTAAAACATAAAAAAAGAGAGCTATTCTCAGAATAGCAATACTGGAGGCACTCATGTGAAATGAAATACCTGCTCCGCAGTGGAATTCCTTCTGTCTGATACACACAGAGCTTGCACCTGTGGCTTCCACATCCCAGTTCAACAGCCACTTGGGGAATAGTTTCTGCTTGTCTCTCTCATTTGGATCAAAAATTTAATCTCAAGTCCAAGGGAAAAATGTTGCAATTAAAACACTTCTGGAAAAAGATTTCAGTTTGATGAATCTGGTATTTTGAAATGAAAAAGATAGAATAATTTTTGATATTGAATGTGCAGTGACACAGAGAGTATTTTTTCCCCTCCTCTCTTCAGCTTAAAGGTATTATTAACACTTCATAAGAACTGTTCCTAGGACAAAATTAATAACTAAGATTTTTTCTTAGCTCCTGTTGTTGCTAGTTTTTATAATAGCACTGTGTTATTTTCCTTCCTCTTCTGGATGTTTTAAAAATGCTGTTTCTCAAAATGAAGGTTCTTACTAAATCTGGACTACAGACTAACACTGAGAACAGGTCTTGCTTTAAATTCTTTGGTTAAAGATGAGTAGCTGTTGGAAGATATATGGTGTCTTCAATGGAATATTATGAATTCCTTACTCTACTATGTATAGCTCTTCTCATGAAGCTTTTTGGCATTGTCCTCTCTGTGATCCTGTCATTCAGTTGTAACTTGCCAATCCATAGGAAGCTGTGCTGTACCCTTTCAAAAACACCTCACTAATGGTGCTGGAGACTAAAGATGTATATGAGAAACATTTAATGACTGACATTTGAGATGCTATAATGCTCAGCTGTGTTCAGTACAGGCACCCTTTTTCTCCAAAGGGGGAAATAGAGTCATAGCTCAGCTGCCACCATTTACACTCTTAGCCCTGATCCTGTCCTCAGGGATACAGAGGCCCCAGTGGTGTGAGCCTTTGGCTGTTCTCTGACTTCATGGCCTTGGTGACACCCACAGCAGAGGGCTGGAGAGAAAAGGAGAGGAAGAGACCTGAAGGTGCAGACAAAGGTGTACTAAACAAGAAGTTGCATTGAGTGGATCAGTAGGCGAAGCAATGGGGTCAGATTTCCAAATGACGGAAAAGTTATCCTGCAGGATAAATGCATTTGTATGGAGGGATGTCAGAGTCCTTGTACAACAAAATGATGGGAAAATACACCTCAAAGCTGAATGTTAATTATCTGACTAATGCATCAGTTTGTCCTTGTCCTGTATCATTCTTGACCCACTTTTCCAGAGCTTGATAAAGCATAGGTGTGCTTAGATATGGCCTTTCGTTACACACAGAGATGTATGATGATCCACACAGATGTTTGGAAGGCTGTGAGTTCTTACCTCAATAAATCTGTAGATTGATTCAGTTAGCTAAAGCATGCAGGTCTAACTGTCACATTAAATACTGGTTGGTTAATGAGGATTTGGGACAGCAAAAAAAGTGAGAGCTTAACAGGAGGAAAAGAGTCCTTAAAACTTGAACAAATTTGTGCTATTAGCATGGACTTCAGTGACAAAGTATACTTGTCTCCCAGGCAAAGATATTTTGCATATATAATTATCTTGATATTGAGAAATGCAGATGTGATTATAAAGGTAAAGGTTTTCACTCTCTTGTTGAGAAAAGAGTGAGAAACTTTTGCCAGAAATAATGCCTGAAATACTGGGACAGCTGATAAAACACTCTTGCTTGACAAGTGCTGAAACTGCACTGACAATGAGAAATTAGAAAAACATTTTCCCAAAGTCCAGAACCAAGATGCTGAAGATGGCACACAGACTTATATCATAGAGCTGAGGCTCCCAGCACCCACATTTATCTTTGGAACCACAGACATTTGGTTAATTAGAGACAGCTCCATACGTGAGACACACAACATCATCTCCCACTGCTAGGCTGTGAGCAGTGCCAGCCAAGCAGATCCTCTCCAGCGTGAGAGAAAAGCAGCTCTGTTGTCCAGGATCCTGACAGAACATGAAATATCTTTTAGGAAGACAGACTGTGAGTGAAGGAACTTAACATGGAAAAAGGCCAGCAAAATTTCTAAAGTTCAGCCTTTGTGATGCAAGGAGTTGGCGACAAGAAGCTAGCAGTCTGCAGAGATGATCCATCTCAATCTCCACAGAAATGAATCTTTGCATAGCCAGGATGAGAGATAAACAGAGGTTAGAGATAAGCTCAGGGATCTGCACTGAACCCAAACTGCTAAGCACTGTAATGGCAATAGATACACAACACTGCAAATGTGTGCAGGGGGACATCTGACTTATTCAGGGGAAAAAACCACTATGTTTGCTGTTTACGTTAAGAATGAGTTTTTCCCTTTGAACTTTACTGAGCAACTCTGACAACTTGTACCCCATAATTTGACAGGTACTGTTACAAAGTCAGTTCTATGAGTAGCCATTCATATTATTATATGAATTATATCTTACATTATCAGTGAAGAGTTATTGCCTATAGGCAATAAAAATCCTACAAAATATTTTTACAAAATATTTTAAAAACCAACAAAATCAAGCCAGGCTTTGGCAAAATATCCTGTTGAAATGCTTTTGTGAGGATGAAGGCAAAGACTCATTAAACAGATGCCTGACTTCTGAGCCTCTGATGACCCTCTTGAGATGGAATAACCCACCACCTCCAGACAATACTTCAAACAAACCCTTCAGAGGGAAGGCGGAGAGCTTTAGAGTCTGCTGTGAATTAGAGTGTCTACCTTGGCAGTAAAGGTGCTGCCATAGCTTTCTGGGACTTATCCAAGGGCTTTGAGGTGGGATGGTTATCCCTGTGTTTCCAGGGAACTTTTAAGGCTCTCCCAGCCTTGTAGATAGCCTGACAAGCTGCCCTCAGTTTCTAGGTAAGCACAAAGAGGTGCCAGGAGTTAGAATGGCTCTGCAGTCCATATTGTGCAAGCAATAGGAAAAATAAGTGTTTTAATTTTGCCTTAAAAAAAGGACAATCTCCTTTCTCCCTTACTGCAAGGTATTTTTCATTTGAGCCCTGAACTATAATGTATTGCCAATCTTGAATAAAGTGTTTGGGATGTGGGAGATCTTTCTCATGGAAGTGAAATGCTGAGTTTTGTTTGGTTTTACTCTAAGACACTCTTCAGAGAATACTCTGCTTATCTTTAAGCATATAGCAAGAGTTCCAAATGCAAGAAAAATGAAGGCAGTGGGGACTGAAACTCCCTCTATTGTCTTCTGATACACAGCTCCAGACATTCCAAGGGCCACTATGGAAATGCCCATGTCAAAAGGTGTGAAGGAAGCCCACGCACTTTTTAAGGTGAGCTACAAGTTTGAAAATTTTATGTTGGAAGTCCCGTCAATCTTTGATCCACCTCCACATTAGTACTTGATTACAAACATTTGGGAAAAAAAAAAACCCCTTAGATATTGTGCTCTTTCCAAGCAGGCACAGCTGTTCAGAGCATCTCATGCTACAAAGCTTCAAAAAAGGGGTAAGAAAGAAATGTAGAAATTGCCCAGATGCAGAGCTGGCAGCCTGTGCTTGCTAACAACAGCCTTGGCAACTATGACAGACAAAAAGACAATTAAAAAAGAAGCTACTGAGAGTGCTTTGGGAAGTGAAAACATGCCATCAGCTGGCCACTGGGTACAGGTTGGATGTGCCATTTATCTCAAGTCATTTAAAAGTACCATGAAGAAGCTGAGAGATAACCCAAGAGAGAATGCTGTTTACAATCCAGGACTGTGGCATTGCTGAAGCTGGCTGGAAGATCTCTAGCGAAACCTAATTTCACTGAAAAACACTAGTCACTTTTGCCTGAAATATCTCTGTTTTGACAAACATTTGTTTCCCACTGCCTTTATCAGTAGCTATTCATCACTAAACATCATTAGTACCAGAACACCTGGTGATTGCATTTCTCTTTTATACAACTACCTCACGTTCCTGAGCAGATCAGTGTGATTGCCTCATACGCCCAGGTATTTCTGCTT
Source organism: Cisticola juncidis (assembly GCA_013400215.1). Taxonomy (NCBI): domain Eukaryota; kingdom Metazoa; phylum Chordata; class Aves; order Passeriformes; family Cisticolidae; genus Cisticola; species Cisticola juncidis. The sequence continues at coordinate 15,869 of VXBR01007715.1, read as the reverse complement.
CTCACTTCTTATGAAATAACCAGGTCCTAGGAGAAATGCTTTGTCTTAGTTATTAAGTAGCTAGCTGTGACTCTCCCCTACTGAATTCCATCTGATTGTATTAGAATACTTCCTACAGAAACTCGTGATTTTTCTCTTTATTGGCAATTCTTTGCCATATTTTGTCATCAGTACATCTAATTATCTCACTTCTTGTGACAAGACGATAAATGAAAATGCCAAATAAATAGAAAAGTATCCTAGAACCAATCCATAAGAAAGTCTTACTCTAATGCTCATTTTAGCCACATACATCCTCTTTCAGTACTACTCATTGATGTCTTTCTTTTACCTACTACTTTTCGCCATTTATAGTTTTTCTGGACATCATTCTCTTTTTCCATTTAAGTAATAATTTCCCATCTTGAGCTGTACCAACCACCTTATAGAAATTTGAGTAACTGTGGTATGTTTCATTTCCATTCTCTTTTTTTAAGCATTATGTCTCTGATTAAAGATGGTGTGCTTCTCTGCTACAGTCTAATGACCTAAATCCGTATTGCACTCCATCTCCTTTTCTATTTATCTCCATTTTATTAATTGCTAATTACTTCAAACCCTGTCCTGAAGTCTAGTGTATAGTGATATAATGTATAACAAAACACAGACTTGTCTGAGCACTTCCTTCCCCCTCTCTCCTCAAACTCAGACATTGCACACATTGCATACACTGTAATTCAGTCAGAAGGTATTATGTCAGACCCATTGTGACAATGTGAATGCTATCGTGAGTATCAATTGTCTCAGAATATTGGAGTGGATATTATCAAGTTAATTTTTGTTTATTCCCCACTCTTGCCCCCATTTAAATCTTACAGTCTTTCTTCCACTTAAAATGAATTAATTTCTATTTCCATGGACTCCATTCTCATTCACCATCCCCCATATTGCTAACTTCATAATTGTTGAGAATTTAATGTAGACTACTGATTTAGTTTCATGACCATATCTCAGGTAACTTTAATCTCCACCTCATTGCTACTCCTTGTTGTCTCTTGGGTTTTTTTCTGATTTTTTTTTTAATTTATGCAGTTAAAGAATTTTGATTTAAAAATTTTCTTTGCAAAAATTTATCACAGCATATTTTTTGTCAGTCATTTTAACATTTTATCTTGAGAGTTCTGACCTCTAAAAGACTTTTTTTTTTTTGTTTCTTGAACAGTTATTTTCTGTTCTTAAAATATTTTTTTTGGTATCACTGTTCAACATTCAGACATGAAAGTCTTCCTTAGGTGTAAGAATTTACCAGTTCTGTAGGGCAAAAATTCGATGTGAATTTGACAAATCTACTTCCTATCCCTTTACATCAGCAAGCAAGCCAACTGCCTCATAAGATATCACAATTTTCAGCATCACAATTGGCACTTATTGACAGTCTCAGTGGAGATGACAATGACTAGATTGGCAAAGAAAACAAATTAATTTGTCATTCTGAGTGGATCTCCTGTAACAAGGCTAAAGGAATTTGGCAGCTCATAATTGGAAATCTTGTTCTTTTCTGGCACTACTCTCTGTACAGTGAACGATGCAAAGGTTTTAGAGTTATCACTCTGGTGCTCATTGGTAATTAATCAGATAAAAATACTAGCCAAGAAATATCAATTCAGCTAACAAGAAACAAAAACCAAAATGTGAAGCATGCTCCAACTTGGAGCCATCTCTTAAATGATTTCCTCATCTGCAATTTGGAGACAGCTCTGCATTTGGAACAAGATTTTTAACATCAGCCCTAGACTCAAGCATAATGTTTTTGAGCAAATTTTACAGATCAGAGGGAGGTTTTGCCAGATGCACAGATTTCAGTGCTTTGTGAACAACTGCTGTGTTTAGAAATGCGGCAACAGATTTTTTTCACAGCGTCAATTAGATCTTCTATCCATTGGGTCTTGCTGAGAAAATTGTTATCTAACAAGTACTGCCTTATAAAGCAGTGCCCATACAAGCAGAATGGGCAATTCCCTTTGGAGATGATTTAGGAAAGATTGTAACTATTTTCTTTTACATGCTGTTTACTTGCAGATTATTTTCACAAATTTACAGCACTGCTGAGCTAAACACACATTTGTTCTGCAGTTTCTACCAAAGCAGTTGTCAGCTGATGTGAGATTCCTGTCAGGTTATAATGGCAAATAGAATAACTGGTGATTTTATAACCTGTAGGACTCCACTTTTCTCTTATGCTGTCTTATTTGAAAAAAAAAAAACCAACCATCTTTTACTGTTTTGAGTGGAAAGACTGGGGACAGTTGTTCTTTAAATGAATCCCTCCTTTCCTTACCTGTTTTTTCTTCTGCTTCTAGAGGGTGATGTTCTCTTCTGTCCCTTGGTATTGAGTATCTTTCTGGAGATTCCCTCAGCTGCTTTATTTGTTTTTATATCCCTACTTCCTCTTTGCCATTATCTGGTATTGAAACTGATGATCCATGCAGTTCCAGGCTATGTCCAGGTTTTCCTCTTTTTCAGTCTCCTACTCCTCTAAGTCATTACCTCTTGCTCTCTACCTCCCACTATGGTTTCTCAACTTTGTTTCTTGCTTCAGAAGAAGCAAGAACTTGTAGGTGCCTTTTTTTTGACCTCCCAGACCAGAGTGACACCTGTAGGGGTCCCACAGGAATGAAGATTGGGCTTGTCAGTGTCTGCATGCACACCTGCCTCCTTAAGCTAGAACTAATACATGCACGGTAAAGAATAAGGATAAAAAAAGACAGGCTTGAGAAAATTTCATGTTTTCTATAAAACACTTGATGACTTCAGAGTGAACACAGTTGCAGCTGAGGTGTGGTTGATGCAGTTCAAATTATAAGTGATCTAGAAAAGGTCACTCTTCAGTGACAGTTTGTTGCTGATAATTTATGGCAGTGAAAAGGGAAAGATATCTTTAAAAGAGGTGCAGAGGTATCTCACAGTACTGAATTACTAAATAAATAGAGATGCTAATTACCATAGATGTGCATAAAATAATGTACATGGGAGAAAAATTCTAATTTCACCTGTATCATGAGCTAATCATTACCACTCAGAAACAAGGGTTTCGAGCTCTGTGAAGACATGGAGGTAACAGAGTCATTCAGTAGGAAAAAAAAAAAAAAAGAAAAAAAAATAGAAAGGAGAGAAGAAGAAATTGAATGTTAGGGATTTTAAGGAAAGCAATATAAAACAGAAGAGAAGACTAACATTACTCTGCCATCACCTGATGGTGATGAATCCCTGAGGCATGTAGAGCTTGAACACACTGTGTACTTCTAGTTGCTCCATCTCAAAAATAAAATTACAGAACTGCAAGGGGCCCAGACAAGGGCAACAAGGACAATCAAAAATCTAGGATGGTTCTGAGCCACACAGGAACCACAAAGCAGACTGGAGAGATGGCTGAGGAGGTATGCAACAGATGCTTAAATGATGAGTGCCATTAAGAGGATAGAAGGGGAAGTGCCTGCCCTCTGTTTTCCTTCTCTGCAAAACCTAGGAGTGAAAACCACCAACTGATAAGTGCAAAGCAGATGGCAAGAGGCTGTAGTTTCCCTAAAACTAAATTAAAGAATGGAATTGCCTGACACAGAACATTTTGAGTGCTAAAATTTCACATGCCTTGGATGGTGTTGGGACAGTTTTATGGAGGAGACTGTTAAATCCCACTTTGCTTGTCCCGTACTTGCACTCTTGGCAAGCAATACTGGATTTAGCTGAACATGGGTCTGCTGCGATGTGTCTGTTTTATCTAAATGATTCTGGTAACCTTGGCATAAAGGTTATTTTATTCTCAAGGAAATGAGGCCGTAGTGTTTATTTTTTGCTTCAGAACATGTCCATGTTTAGAAAAAAAATTAAGTAACAAGCCAATAACAGCAACCAGAAAAGTTCTCAAAACTGAAATCCAACTGGTCTGGTACATTAGATTGTTTCTAGAAGGATCTAGTTGAATCTTTTCCTTCAAACTGGGCAACTTGATAGCAGGTTTGTGGCTCAGAGGAAGATCAATGAAAGAGTTGCTGCCAGCTCCCCACACCAGTGGGCAGGTGAGAGTCGGAATGAGTGAAAGCTGATGCTCAAGCTCTTCTCTCTTCCTTCTCTCTAGAATGCCTGCCTGCTATGTTTTTTGCCTTAGCAATGCCCCCTGACAATCAATTCCCATGCTAACAGCAATGATGATAGATATTTTTTTTCTAGGCTTTGTCCAAAACACTGGAAACTATGAGTGTTGCCTATCCATGTTGGAAGGACACTAGATTTTCTAAGATTCAGGTATTTGTTCATATGAGTTCTTATATAATTATTTTCTGAATGAGTACATGAGACTTCATTCACACTTGGAAGGAACATATAAAACCATATTGCCTTGATTTATGTTTCTGACTTCATTCAAGTAAATTAAAGAAAAAATACAAATAATTTGTAATAAACAAACAAATCAGTAAATTAGATTCTGACTGAATATAATCAGAGACTGTTGTTTTTCTCTTAATATGACCATCTAAAAGCCTACAGTGTCTGTTAGCACCTCTTCTGACTAGAAAAGCTGACAGGAAGTTCCCTGTGAGGAGTGTCTGCTTTATAAGGTGATTTATTTCAGGACATTAGAACACCACTAGGTTGATCCCGTCAATGACACATGGCCCATTTGTTGTCTCATCCTTTATTTAGAGGAGAAGTGGATATGTGGATGTTTCCGAAAATCAAAATGCAGAGCAACTCACCAGACAGAATTCAGCTAGTAAGATAGATGACTTTGTAAGTGTAGGTCTATTTCTACATACCAGGTTAGGCTCAAGATGAGTTTGCTGTTGAAGACAAAACTGGGGATTTTCTATACATTTTGCAGGTCTACTGCATTGCCAAGGAGAGACTGGTTTCACACATGATACAAGTGATATTTAATTCTTCTGGTATTTTCTGTGCAACTACATGTGCCTTTTAAATAAAAAAAACCAAACTTAGATCCTTGCCCTACAATAAGCAAAATCATGTATGGTTGGCCTCTTTGACATCACTGACTAAATTTGTTTGTGAAATGCTGCTCATTCACCCTCCAAATTCCCTCTCACCTTTCCTCAGTACCTTCCCAATTTTCTGCCACCACTGTCAATGTACAAGGTATGTACCACATTGCTTTCCATAAGCATCACTTTTCATGCATTGCCAATTCATAATGTTATAAAAATGTGGCTAGAATGAAGAGGCAAAAGTGAGCCATTTCAGTCCTCGGTCTTTGGTTTGCCCTTCTCATCTGTAAGACATTTCTGGCTGAAATAATTACTGGCATGAAGAGAAAAGCAGACTGTGCTGTTTCTGAAGTTCTCTGTTCTGTGATTTAGCTTCCTAATAATATTTCACTACTCTCTTGACTCCTTAACATGTTTATAAGGAGTATTTTCATCATAAATATCCCATGGTGGGACACAAGATTAAGTTTTGGAGCAATGTGAGCATAGCTTCCATTGTCTGGGCCCTTACTGCCCGTTCTCAGTAGAACTACTTCTTGTTCAATTTCATGCTTTATTTAGGTTGAAGTAGCTCCCCTTTCCTTGGATATTTCTGAGCTTGGTTTGAGAAGCAATTACTTCAGATGTCACTAAATCTCTTTCCTTAAACTGTGCCCCAGTGGTACATTTTACTAGCTAATATAAGGATAATTTAAATAATTTGATATGAGGAAGAACATACAACTTATTGTCAGGAAGTAACACCTTGGCATTAATTCTGTTTCCAAGAGTCATTCACATTCACTGACTGAGAGCCTGTGAGTGTGAAATTACTGCAGAAGCAAAGGAGAAAACAGAGCAGTAGTTGCTATTTTTTTTTTTTTTAATTCATATCTCCTTGTTTAAGCGATTTCTTCCAGCTTCTTCAAATGTGAGCAACACCAAGAGTGGGGAGCAGGGTGGAAGGTACTGTTCTCTTCCTTGTTGCTTTCCACCTTCAAGGGCTGAACCACAAGGCAAGGTAGAAGACTGTATGATTAGGATATGTTATAATGAGCAGTGCCTTTTTTCCCATCTGAAAGGATTAGCTAAAAATAAATTTCTTTTTTCTCCCCTGAGATAAAATTCCTCCTTAAGGTTCACCAGGGAGGGATGTGGGGAGGAAGAGCACCCAGCCAAAACTATTCTTAATGGATCAACTGCAGGATATAAGCAGTAGTTGTATAAATACAAAAGATAAAATGAAGCAATGTGTAAGAAGACAGCAAGTGTTGGTTCTCCTTTTAGCTGGAAGAATGTGTGCATATACATGGATTTTTTTGGAAGATGTTCAAAGAGCTTCTCTGTTTTTAGAAATACACACATGTTGCTTCCCATTATCCAGGAATGTTTCTTTTCTTGGGCCAATTTCTTCTGTGCATGAAGAAAATATAAAAAAACCTTCAGGTAAGGTGTTTAAAGTAATGAAAGAACAGAACTTGAAACAATTTTTACAATGGTTTCATATACTTTTCTACTGGTCTAATCTACTTAAGGACTAGTTTGAATAAGAAACACTTAAAACATTTGCTTAAGACATCTTGCAAAAGATACATCATAATGTAAAATGTTGTTCTGGGATATCTAAAGATGAACAAGTACAAAAGTGTTCTTGTAATACATTTACTTTTTTTCTTTCCCCATAAAGAATAAAAGTGACTTGCAAAATCACATTTTTAGTGTAATTACATGTAATGCTTCTCCAGTATTTTTTTCCTGAAGGTAGATAAAACTAATCCAACCTTATTTGACTGGCTTTTCTTTACATAATTCAGCGATGGCTTTGTGTTTGCCTTTCCCTCCCCACACTTCTGCTCCTCTTCCTCTTTCCTTTTCTTTTCCTTTTATTCTGGTTCCTTCCCACTCAATTCACTCCACCTTCTCCTCCATTCTCTGCTTTTGCCTCTTTCTCACATGTCAGTATCTAGCCCAGAAAGACCAACATTTTGCTTCCTATGCGCACCCATTCTTTATTTGTTTACTGCATCTGTTATGACAAACCAACTTCCTCTTCCCAAAAGACATGCTATATTCCTTTACAGAAAGTTCTACTTCTCAGCTGCTGTTAAAAATTCTCTATGTGCATAGTTAAGTTTCTTAGTTGAGGTCTCAATGCATACAGAATCTTATGTATTTGCAATAATATGTTATTGCCTATTTTGTAGCTTATTTTCAATTTGCATTTTCTCCATTCAGTACTCACACACAGCTGTTGTTTTCTTGATCTTTGCAACTATTTCTAAAAGACCAATGAAGCCTTCACAAATTATATCTTTTATCTTGTCTTTTCCTTAACACTTCTTCTTAGTATTTTCTCCATCTCTCCTGATAAACCTGTTTCTCTTTATTTCCCAAGTTTCCTTGTTCGCATTCCTGACTTTTGAATCAGATAGTGAGTGATTCATCTGACCTACTTCATATGTGTATAGCAAAGTAAGACAAATTGTACCACAGAATTGCCTGTTTCCTTTTATTGTCATTACCTCCAAAGTGTTATTGGATGACTTGTTTTCTAGATACAAGTATCTACAAAGTTGAGTAAGTCTATTTCACTCTTTTGCCCAAATAAACCCACAAAGCAGAGAAAACTCAATGTGTCAGGTTCACCAGTTTCAATCTAGGCTGATAGTTGAGGTACTTGAAGAATTCATCCACCCTACTAAGTATTGGACTGGACTGCTTTTTGGGTGAACTGGGTAGGGAGCAATGCCAGGCTCTCACAAAGAAACGCAAACACCTCACTGAGATGATAAAACATGGAAATGCCATGCCAAGATACACAAGTAAACCTTCTGTTCTATCAACATGCTCCAACTAATAGCAAGAGTAAAAATCCAGCCTGGGCTACTTGGAAATATCAGCCATGAGGAGAAGTTGAACAACCTGGGAGTAATTTATCCTAAAGAAGAAACATCTGAATGGAGATACGACATTAGCCTTCAAATACATAAAAGATTGATGAAAAGTGGAGAGGCACAATCTGTTCTCCCTGTCCAAGGTGCACAGGAGAAGATAGAAAGAGCCTCAGTTGTGACAAGAAGCATGGTTTAGAGACATTTTTTCTATATTTCTGTAACTGCCGTCAGAATCAAAAATGTCTTACCCTGTGCGTGTGTGTGCATGAAGTATGTATATTTTTTAAAAGCCCTTCACATGAAAGCCAGCTGGTAAGTGCTAAGCTGTAAAACTGTGGCTCCGGTTTCAACTGCCTAGGGAACAAGAAGAGCACTGTTCCTCTGATTCATAAAGGGGTGTGTGCTTGTCACCACATCTCTTATCCTTTTGTCTGTAGAGAAGCTGGGCACAGCTTGGGGCTATCAGCAAAGAAAAGAAGCCTTTAAATCATAAGCTTCAGGCAGTTAAATGAAAAGTATCAGTATTTGGCTTTTTTAGAGGAGGGACTAGCACTTCCACCTTATTATTGTTTTAGGCCTTTATTTAATGTCACGGGCAACTCAGATATGAGTTTCTATATCCAATCAGTGTTGGAACACCTTCTCATCCACTTGTGGCCTCCATGTAACAGAGATGTAAAAGCCCCACTGAAATATGAGGGGGGTGGATACTAGAAAAGTGAAAATTTTGAAATGAGAAATGAACTTTTTCTCTTCTAACACCTTCAACAAGCTACAAACAGAACTAGCAGGGGAGACATACTGAGGTGGATCAAAAGTGACAGAAAGACAGCTGTGCATATCTGGCAAACATTTGCTGGAATAAACCAGCATCTGTATACAATAAGCCTTGAAAAACTTGGGTTTGGAAGGATTCACTTTTCCAAGTTTTGTTGTTTATTTCTCAGTGGTGGCTCTAACAAGCACGGGCTGGCAAATCAATGTGTTTCTGAAGCTGGCAGATGTCTTTAAAGCATATTTTTATCCTGGAGAGAACTGGACAAGGTCTTTATTTCATAAATATTATAGTCATTTTTTCTGCATCCTCCTCAGCCTAATTCAGTGAAGCATAAGTAAACAAGGCTGACAGTGTGGCACAACTCACCTTGAAAAAAAGAAATGGGCATTTACTGACCACAGTAGGAAAAGTACTTGTTCTTTAAAATAATGCACATAAACAGTTGTATCCTTTGATGACATCAATGGACAAAGCCCCAGTGATTCGTATTGTTTAATTATCTGGCTGATATTACCAGCATAGCATGGGAGGAGTACATTTTTAATACACTTTTCCAAAGAGTGAAAAGTGATATTAAAACTGTAGAATCAAAAGTAGTATTTTTACAATAAGTTGTCCATTCATTATTTATTTACCATTGTTACTTACATTTATTCCTCTCAGCATACTTTTGAGATGGGACTATATGTGCAAATTTTAGGGACCTTATAATGGTGACAAGAGTTAATTTTCATGAAGAATGGTGAAAGGTATCAGCCATCCTTTGGTTCCTTAAAAAACTAACTGGCTAACATACATACACTTGTGTTCAGAATATAAATGAAAATGAATATATACACATGCATATTTTTTTCAGAATTTATGATCCTTTCCCAACACTTCCTCCAATAATCTTATACTATTCATAGATGTAATCTTGCACCATGCTTACCACCACCTTGATTGTAGTTACCACTTACATTTAAGGTGTAACATTATAATTCCTGTGTATTATATTTTTGCAATTAGAACATTTTGCAACTTAAACTGCTTGTTGCCCTGTTGCTACCATAATTTTTAGTTTCAGAATAAGAATAGAGATGCTTAGAAAAAAAGAAAATAAATTATCAATGAATACTAAAAAGTAACAGAATTTACATAAAATGTCATTCAAAATTTCCCTTAGTTGATAATTGAAGTTTTTTATTAAAAACATTCTTTTTATTTATCTACTCTTATGAAATCAGTAATGGTTTATCTGTCTGTTGGCATAGGGAATCAAACATCTTTCTATCAAATGGATTGTAACATTATATGTGGTAGAACAAGAGGTTATAATTAAATTTCCCACAGCTTGGGATGTTTCTGAATGCTGTATTAAGACATTTGTACCTGCTGTGCTGCATGGAAGCCAAAGAATCATTAGGAAATTTTGAGAAATCTGTTTATTAAAATGATGATGATGATGAGGATGTTAAAGCACCCATAAGGAACTGAACAGCAGACTCAGAGGGAATCAGGACCCAGGTTGTTCCTTTGTAATATAAAAATGGAACACCTACAGATGAAATACCTGCAAGAAACTTTCACTAATTCATCACATGGCCTTGCTGATTGATTATGGAAAAATGTAGTGTGAGTATGGGATATTTCTTTGCTCCTATTTTCCTTTTCAAGTGTGACTGCCACTGTCATTTATGCAAATATTATTCCTACTCTTGTGGTAAGTTCTGCCTTGGTCTAGAAAAACGCACCCTTAAATTATATTACATAGAGGGATACAATGAGTACTCCAACTCTGCAAGAGTTAGGAGTCAGTATAAAAGTTACTTTTTCAAAAATATATTTTTAAACTCAGAAATCTTAAGTGGAAAATATCACACAAGATGAGTATTCATGTAATCAAGAAAAATGCTTTGCAGCATACTATTAAAATATTTGTAATGGGGGCTAATCACAAGACAAAGGAGAAGAGACTTGTAGACAATGTTAATTTCAGACAGATGACATTGATGTAAGTTGTAAAAGGTTGAACTGTTACACAGGACAAATATTTTGTGATGAACAATTTTGGCTGAGAGAGGAGAACAAAGTTACCACAGTCCCATAGTGCCCTCCCAACTTCACCTGGTGAATGAATGCCAGTAAAGCTAGGAATTCCTTAGGTAAAAATATTGCCAAGGGGACAGTAACTAAAAAGTGCAGACTTACTTTTTTATTCTTTTTTTAATATTGTGCAATATATTACATATTTATTATGTCTTATATTAAATTTCCATGTAAACAGCACAGGAAACTTTGAAGAAAATAACACTCTTGTAGGCGTCTGTTCTGTTGTCAAAATACGTGTTCAGCAGCTTTCAGCAGCATGTTAACAACTCATGTGACATCGAAACCATGTTTGCTCTGATGTTGAACCTTTGTCTTGAATCTGCACTTTTAACGAAGTGCAGGGCAGGAGGATTTAAGAGTGGCTAGTTGCAGAGGTCAGTAGGTGGGAGAAACAACAGTCCTATAACTCACCTTCAGTCAATTTAACTGCAAGACAAACTCGGGATGATGAGAACTGTGCCAACCACGTATGTGTGCTGACATGCTGCAGAGTGTATTTCATGATTCATCAGCCACACCGTGATTGATTGGCCCAGCATCCTGGCAGAGCCTAGAAATTTTTTACTTGTCTCCAAAAGTGTTCCATGATTCTTCAGCCAATCTCATATTGATTGGCATGTGGCCTGAACCTAGACTTATTTTTTCCCTATGCACTGAAATATTTGTTTGATGATTCATCGTACATACCTATTGACTGGCACATTGGCAGAGTCCAAAGTTTCCTTACAACATAAAATACTGTTTTATGATTTGTCAGGTAAATGGAGTGTTTCCTGCTGACACTTGTAGATAAATTCTGCTAGAGTGAACTGGAGAGAAGAATACAACCATAGCTTACAGGTACTTAGGGCAGTGATGGACGATATGGTCACATTTTCTGGCAAGAGAGAACAGCTTCTTCTGCTTGAATGTATAGTCAGTCATTGCACTTCTCAAACAGTTAAAAAAGACCCTATCTTGAAGAAATTGTGCTGCAAAATTCAAAGTGGTGGCATTACTTTTACACATTGAATCTTGCTAATATCAGCCTGGTAACTATGCTGAATAGGACAGCCAAGCATGACTAAAACAAATAAAGGCCTTATCTAAGTCTAAAGAGAGTAGATTTTAATGAAACTTTAATTCGTGCCATTTGCCTTACATCACCAAATCACACCACCATTCTCTAACTGGCTTTTAACCATACACATATTACTTGAAAGCCAAAGGAGAGATTTTAAAAGCTGCCAACAACTTTTGCACTGGCACTTCAAAATGGGAGTGACAAATCAGATTATCTTCTGAATACTTGTAGACAATTATACTTAAGTCATTCTTCCCTGCCCTCCCCACAATGAATAACATTTATCCAGGGCGACGGATTCTCAATTTGTAATTCAAAAAATGATTTATTTAGCATCCCACGTCATTGTGTAAGAATTGACTCAGTGACACAAGTTTCTGGGAAGCTGATCTTTTCTTTTGTCCAGGAAGATGGATGCACTTTTTAATGTCAAGTTTCCTCCCACAGTTATTAAAACACATAGGCCATCACCTAAAATGTATCCTTTATGAACCAGGAAAATGACATCCCATACATTTCTGCAAGGTCTATGCGTATTTCTCCAAACTCTGCCCACACTAGTATATCTCCACATCCACAGAAAATATTTTATAGTCTGTTTGGCATCATTGCAGAACCATTTTTTCCAGGCAAAGTTAAGCCTGAATAGTAGTTGTAACTCTTGCTATACCAAGAAATAAATATTAGTTTTCTACGTTTTCAACTCTTTTGCTGTCATAATTAGCCTATTTTTATGTCTACTTTAGAAGCAAGGAAGAGCATAGACTGAGCAATGTATCACACAGATCAGTTAACAAAATCTGTGTTCCTGGGAAATATACGATAAGAAAGAAGAGGAAAAAATTGAAAAGGAAGAGAGAAAAACAGGGCTTTTGCAATGCAGAGGAATGGAAAAAAAGGAACTTGACTCCCTTCTAAATGGACTTTAAAACACAGGCATTAAAATTAAAATTATGTTATGAGCTGAGAAATCATAGCACAACAATAAAATCATAGAAGAATTGGAACACAACTTAGGTAGTGTTAAGCTCTTTGCCAGGAAGAAGGGGCTATGGGCAAAATTTCGTAAGATAACTTCCTAAATTAGTCCACAGGATTCTCCTGGTTGAAGGAGAACCATTAACCTTCCTGCTTCTTTTTTCCCTTCCTCTTCCTTCGGTGCAGGATTTCCTTCTCTGGGCTTGCCTCCAGGCACATCTGTCACTAGAAAGGGCTACCACATTCTGCAGTTGAAATTGCAAAGGGATCAGCCAGTGAGTGAAGGTCTCCTTCCCTCCCTCCCTTTCTCCCTTCCCTCCCTCCCACTGAATATCTGCGTTTGCATTCCTTGTGACTTTATGCAGCTGGGGCATCATATGTGTCGTGACTTCTGCAGGTCTCTGACATTATTGTAGGGTGCCACTTTTAGTTCTTTGATATTTCTTCCCTCAATTAAGAAAGGATTGGTATCAATACAAAGCCAAATGTTTATGTCCTAACCTTGTCTGCATAAAAGAAATCTACCCAGGTTTATTAAGTAAAAGGATTAGAAAAATCACTTTTTTTCTCCTTAACTGATGTACTTCTCTTTGGATTTTGGCTTACAGTGACTAAACTTTTACTGACTACTTCACTCTAAGTCTTAAATTCACTCTAAGAAAGGCACTTCACTCTTAAGTCTTAAATTCCACTGCACAAGAGATTTCATCAACTTATTTACAATTGGTTTTAAAAGTACTAGCTAAATGGGAACTGCACCTACTTCTTTTAAACCTTTTTTTTTTCTTGTAGGAAAGATCTTAAATGGCATAAGACTGCTTTCCTTGCTCCTTGGCTTGTTTGAATATGTAGAAATAAAGTGACAAGAAATAATATAATCCACATGAGAGAGAAGTTGATGGGAATGAAAGCACAGAAGTCAGTTGTGCATTTTTTAAATAACTGGACTTCAGTTTATAGCAAGACATCATTTTTTTTTTTACCACATTAGGAGCTAAAGCCTGAGATGCTATTTATGAGCCTGTAGAAACTGAACAAAAAACCAGCTATGGTGTTGGGGCCCCAGGACGTGCTCATGTTGCCTACAGACTGGTCTAAAAAGACAGTGTGTAATATGTAATATGCACTGATTTGCATCTTGTGAAGTCACTTATGCACTTGCCAAGAGCAAAGTACTGGTGTGGTGTGTAAACACTTTAATTTTACTTGGTGTGTTTTCTGTCATCTTGTAAATTTTGTGGGCATTTATGACTGTTTGAACAGTGGAAAATTGTTCTCATAAAACCACAGAAGATTTTGAAGCAGGATTATCGCAAAAGCCAAAGTCAATAAAATTGGATTCAATTGAAACAGTTTAAAGACACTCTTTGCTAATAGAAGACTTAGACAAATATACCACTAAAGCCTACTCTGAATCAGACTGACAGATGTCAGCACTGACATACTTGTACACACAGTTGTACACACTATTTCCTGATACAGTTTATTAATTTTGTAATCTAATTTTGTAGTTTTTCTCCTCAAATGGGTTAAACAGCATAAAAAATTTAGAAAGCATTTATATTTTAATTAAACTATACTTCATGCCTTTCTAAACTTTTGCATTTTAACGTAAAAGCAGAGTACACTATGGAAACATACATACTAAAGAGAGTTGTATTCAAAACCAAAACCAATGACAATCCCCAACTTTATTCATTACTTGTCCTGCATACCTTCTGCTTAAAAATAGGAAAATAATATAAGAAAATGTAAATGGAGGTGAATGAATCAATGTTGGGGCTTTACTTATTTCTGGTGTTGCAGTGGAAGAATGTCTCTTGGTTCAAATGTACTTTCCCATCCATTGAAGAGACGGCTGTAACTCACCCTTCACAAGAAGCAGCGATAGGCCCTTCACCTGCCACTGCAAGGAAGGGTCATCACGGAGACCTCGCACATCCACTGTTTGCAGTTACAGCTGGGAAGAAGAGCAAGTGGCCACTCCTGCTCCCGGCATTTCTCCAGTTGCTCCTGCACCTCTTGATCCCAAAGAACTGCAAGGTGTCTGTGGTGTGATTACAGGCAGATAAGGAATAACAAGTAAGACAGCTGATAAGCCACAGGTCATCAATTTTCTCTTCCAGTGAAATCCAGATAAACTCACAGTTTAATTTTCAGATTCTTATAGGAACGTATTACTTGCAGCTCATGTATTCCTGGTCATTGTAAAAAATATTACTCTATAATGAATAAATCTGCCCACTGCAATGTGAAATAAAACCAGCTTATTCTTATGTGATAAAATGTGTCCTGACATTATGACTTAACAGCTATCGAAGAAGGGTCAGACAATATTATTTTTTGAGAGAGTCTCAGCTGTATAACACTTGGCATGCTTTGTGTTGTATGCCCGCCCATGATTGATAGTCTGAGCAGTGGTGCTGGTACTTGTGTATTCACAGGCATGAAGAAAGCACAGGCCTGGAGTACTGCTCCCTTTCCTGAACCATGGATACTGTCAGGTGCTTTTATGGCTTTGTGTACCTTGAACCAGCCATTTCTGCCTCCTAGGCCCTCAGACTGGAGTTCCTCTGCTAATAACATTCCCAAATAATTATTACTGCATTATCACAGGAACCCTGACTCCAGCCCTGCATCACTCTGCACTTTCATTGAATGCAATCTTAAATTTATAGGTTAGTTTTCTATGAGGAAAAAAACCAGCTCTATCTGCATGCCTAGAGAGAAACTACTTCAAAGCAACAAACAAAGCAGAATTTCCGTAAGGGCACCCGGTGGCACTAAGGGCAACACTTCCCAGGCCGAACACAACAGTACACGTAGCACTTCCAGCTACATGTAATTAGTGGCAAAATCCAACAGGTGGCACAAAAGTATTTGAATTTTATATTGATTTAAATCATATGCCGTTAAATTACCAAATAAATACAGGGGGATTTTTGGTTAAAAAAAAAAACAAACAAAAAAACGGCGAGGGAGGAAAAGGAGACGCGTTATCCCGAAGCGCCTGTGCCGCTCACCGGGGCCAGGCCGGCGCCTCGCTGCCTCTGGGGCCGCCCCAGGCAGCCGGGACCCCGCAGCCCCAGGAAGGGACACGGCGCTTC
>VXBR01007712.1:9556-31814 GCA_013400215.1 Cisticola juncidis | reverse complement strand
ACTAAAAATCCCAGATTCTACATTTACATTCTATGATAAACTAAATACTGCTTATTTTGAATTCTCTCAGCTGGTGATTCTTCACACACTGTGGGCATTCAGTGCCATGGCAGGGATCAGAGGCAGTGTCCTCCTGGGCTCTGTGTGAGGCTCTGACCCCCCTGTACAGACCCCAGACCCCCTGTCCTGTCCCCAAACCCTCCAGGGTGGCCAGAGGGATGTCCTGGACTCCAACACCACAGGAAAAGCAGAGTGTTTCAGTGTTGCTGCTCTTTGCAGGCGGGTGGACCAGCTGAAATACGACGTGCAGCACCTGCAGACAGCCCTGAGGAACTTCCAGCACCGCCGGTACCTGCGGGAGCAGCAGGAGCGGCAGCGGGAGGAGCTGCTGGCCCGCACCTTCACCACCAACGTAAATATCCGGGCTGGGGCTGTGTGAGCTCGCAGCCAGCAGGGGGAGGCAGGCAGCGGGTAAAGAGCACTGCTGGGAGTGTGAGAAAAGGTAGAGAGGAACCAAAATATGTAGGGAAAAAGTACAGCTCTGGTGAGGAAAAGCTGGGCTCTTGAGGCAGCAGGAAAAAGCTCCAGAAGCTCCTGTTTTATCCAGTGCAGTTCCACTTGGATTTACATAGCAAGAGTAAAAGGATCAGTGAGGTAGGCAGCAAAATGTGCATTTTACTTGGATTTGTGTCAGATGTCTGCCACATCCTGAGATCTGTGAAAAGCCTGATTTTTACACACCCCACTGGCAGCAGGTGTCAGCAAACTTCAGTGTACAGATCCCACAGATGGGACAAAGCCCTTGCATTTTGCCTGGAAATGAATCAAAAGTTTGTAATAACAAATAGCATGAATGTGTTCCAGCTGTTCTTGTTAGTTCCTCCTTTGGGAAGTTCCCCCTGTGCAAATTCCTGGAGGAGTTTTGCTCTTGCTTTCAGATTTCACTTTTCTGCAACTGAAAAGTTAGTTGGCTTTTTTTCTTTTTTTTTCCATTTTTTTTTAGTTTGGGTTTTTTTGTGAGTTTTGTTTTGTTTTATTTTTGTTTTTTTTAATACTATTTTTAAATTCTGATTTAATTTCCTTTCTCATTTCCCTCCTTTGTTAAAGGCATCTCACCTAACATTCATTATCTGTGTTGTCAGTCATTATCAGGGCAAGAAAGAAAGAATGTGAGCAATCCTAATTAACTGAGGTTTGGGCAGTTTGATGCATTTCTCAAACCCTGCCATAAAGATAATGTCTGGTATTTTGTTGGCTGTTTCAAAATGAGAAACAAGGCTTGAAAGAAACACTGCAATTTGTTGTTTTTAAACACTGTGGTGTTTCCCTGCAAGCAGGGACAAGTTTTCCTGCAGGAAAATTTGCTGTTCAGAAACAAAAGGTGTGTGAGGTTTAAAGAGCAGTAGCAGGCTTATAGATGCAAAATATAAAACAAATGGGTTATTTTCTCCTTCAGATTTTGAAAGGTACACTGTTATTTTGTATTTATTTTTAGCTTGTTACAAAAATGTGGCTTTAAAATGATCCTGTAATAGGAAAATTATTTATCAGTTATCAGCCTCTCTTACAGTTTTCCACAGTTCATATACTCCCCTATTCTATCAGAGATGTCAGCTGAGTGTGTGAGTAAATCACTGGAACATCCAGAGCAGCTTTTGGAAGCTGTAGCAGTGTTCTGAACAGTTTGCTTAATTCAGAATTAAAAATTATCTTTATCTTCAAAGCCTTTCCTTGTACCTGGAGAAAATCACAAGCAGCAAAGCAGAGCTCTGGTGCCATCCCATCTCCTTGGGAGGGGGGGTCACAAATCTACTTCTCTATTTTTATTGCTGCCTTATAGTGGATAAAAAAAGCCTTGTACAGGAATGAAATCTGCTGTTTTAAAGGTTGTTAAATATATGGAATAAGAGCAATTCACATGGAAATCTAAGTGTTTCTGCCCAGACACTTGTGTGAGCTTTGGTGCTGCGTTCACAGGGGCCCAGGTTTGTGTGTCCTGTCACAGCCCCTGAGAGCTCTGTCCCTGATTCTTCCTTCTCCACAGGCAGGGCAGCACCAGACCTTGGGTCCTGCATGGCATTTTGAGGTGAACATTTGGGTTTTTGACCAAAGAGTGTGTTCATAGCACATTCTGCTGTATCTGTGTCCCCTGCTGGGCACAGGGAGTGCTGTTCATTCACTGTGAATTCTGCCCTTGGATGGTTCTGAGTGCCTGGAGCAGAACTCAGTGTCCCCAACTCTGAATTAATCCCCTTGGCAGTGCCCAGTTCTGCTCCAAACCCTGTGGGAGCAGGGAGCCTTTTCCTTGCCCCTCTGGGGGGAGTGGTGGCCACATAGCAGTGACCTGGAGGCCTTTGGCACACAGGGGTGATCCCATCCCTGCCCTCCTGTGCTGTCCAGATTAGAGTTTTACCCTGTTATTTCCATTTCAAGAATCAGATTTGCTAGTTGAGGGAATGCATCTTTTCTGGAAAACCATGAAAAATGTCAAATATTAATATTTAATATTTGATATTTAATATTTTTTAAAAATAGGGCCCTAGATGATGAGTGAGCCAGAGTCAGGGAACCAGGCCCATGTCTGTTTGCCCTCACTACCTGAATTTGCACTGTTTTGTAAATGTTTAGAATGTCATCTCCAAACATTTTTTCAGGCCTTTTGCTGCTCAGAAATGTGCTGTGAAATCTTCCACGAGTCTTTCACTTGCAGTGATCAATGACTAAGCCCCTTCTCGGTGTTTAACACCTTGTTAAACACCCTCTGTTAGCTTTGATGTTCTCTCCTGCAGTTCACTTTCCTCCTGAGATCATAAAATTCCTCCACTTTTGCTTTTTTCATCCTTGAGATCTCATTGCAGCTGAGCAGCTGCTCAGCTTTGCCTTTTGGCTTCCTCCCTATCTTCTCTAAATCTTCTCACTCCAATATCAATGTGGTATTTAAATCATTTAAAGAAAGAGGTGTGAGCCCAGTGTGCATGCAGGTAACCGAGTCCCTGCTCTCCCCACAGGACTCTGACACCACCATCCCGATCGACGAAACCTTGCAGTTTAATGAATCCCTGCAGAGTGCCCACCGAGGCATGGATGAGCTTATTGGCAGTGGCACCAACATCCTGCAGGGGCTGAGGGACCAGAGAGTCACACTAAAGGTGGGGGCATCATTTTTCACCAGAAAGACCCCACATTTTTCTGTGTTCATGCTGATCGGGCTAAGTAAAATCAATATATGTGTTATTTCAGTACATTGCTCTGAGCTGAGGATGCTGGAAAGGCCCAAACTTCATTTAAATAACCTGAAATCTTTACATTTTACCATCCTGTTAGTAACACCTTTAAGATCTCTTGGGGCTGGCTGCCCTTCACCTGAGGAGCAGCATCTGGAGTGCTGAATATTTTGTTTTTCTTTGGTTAATTGTTGTTCTTTTGTCCAGGAGGGGCAGTAGCAGGCTGGCAGGGAGATGTTGGTTCAGATGAGCCACAAAGCTGGTGTAATCACTTGTGATTAAGATTAGTAATAAAGATAAAGCACCTCAACAGTCCCTCCTTCCCTGCTGATAACCGCTGTATTAGTGCATGTCTCTTCATAGCAAGTATTTTTATTTTACAGACTGCTCAAAGTGATGGTCAGTTCTGAGTGAAAAGCTCAAAGAAACAAAAAACTTTTCAATAAGAAGTGTTTAGGGAGAAACTGGAATGGTGAAAATTGTAGGGAAATGCCTGTTTGTTGTATTCATCTTCTGATGGGGGTAACTGCTGTTCTCAGCTTTGTGACACTGCTTTGTTTGGGGATGTATTTGCCAGATTTGGGCATTTTTAATGGCATAAATCCCAGATTTGGCCAGGTCTTTCACACCTGCAGCTCCATGGTGTGGCAGGCAGTACAAGCAGGGTGTGCTGGCAGAACTGCCAACTCCAGCTGGCACTTGGGGAGCTGAGCTGGGTGTGCTCGGGCACTTTGCTGCCCTGTCCCCAGGGTTCCAGGCTGCCTGGTGTCCCCTGAGCCCTGCACAGGGTCCAAAGCAGGGCTGCAGCTCCTGCTCTGCTCCTTTGAGCAGCCCCTGCACCCACAGATCTTACACTG
Source organism: Cisticola juncidis (assembly GCA_013400215.1). Taxonomy (NCBI): domain Eukaryota; kingdom Metazoa; phylum Chordata; class Aves; order Passeriformes; family Cisticolidae; genus Cisticola; species Cisticola juncidis. Next base: position 27,733 of record VXBR01007712.1, on the reverse strand, counting down.
AGACATTAAAGCAGAATTTGGAGCTGAGTTCTTTCCAAGATGAGCTTTAGCGCCTGGTTCAGGTCACTTGTTCACTGACCTGGTGAGGATGGATTTGTTTTAAGACAAGGTCCATCACTAGAAAAACCTTGAAGAAAACTCAGTGGGTGGTTCAGTGTTGATTTTCAGAGGAATGGTGTTGCTGAGCAGTCTGGCCACAGGAGTGATGGGGAGAGCCAGGAGTTCTGCTGCCAGCTCATGAGGAAAAGGCTGGGAGGGCTCATTCCTAGTGCTGGGAGAAGATTGGGATTGTGAAAGGGCACCTTCCTTGAAGTCCCTGCATCCCTGAGAGGATTGTAGACATCTGTCCATGTTGAGCACTGATCCCATTGGCCTGGAGCATCCAATCATCAGGAGTTGATTCTCCAAGCTGGGAAATCACTGATCCAGGGTAGTCTCTCATGAGGGACTGGATGAAGCACAAGGATTCTGGAGGGTTCCTGAGAAGGTGCATCCACCACAGGAGAGCTCCCCAGTGCCACAGAGGAGCCCTGCCAGGACCTGGTGCCCTGCAGGGATGAGGGAATGCTGTTCCTTGTAGGAGCTCCAGTCCTGCTGCTCTTGCTGGCTGGCAGTGCCTGCCTGGTTCCTGCTGGGTCTCCCTGGGCCTCCTGGTTCTTCTGCAGCCTTTGCCAGGCAGGAGAGCTCTGGGCCATTCCTGCAGCAGGGAATTGCTGGGTGTCCATGGCTGCTGATACACACAGGCTGTGATTTTGTATTCCTGGGTGCTCAGGGAGATGCTGCTTCTCCCTCACAGATGAGGAAATGTCTGTTCATGTTCCTTTTTCCCTTAACTCAGTTTTTCTTATACTGACACAGCCTTTGTTGCCTGAGAACATCTGGATGGTGTAGAGACACCTTACAGAGTAGGCTAATGTGGAATCATGGAGCATCCCATGTTGGAAGAGCCTCCTAAGGATCACCCAGTCCCACCCCTGGCCCTGCCCAGACCCCCAACAACCCCACCCTGAGCATCCCTGGCAGTGCTGTCCAAACTCTCCTGGAGCTCTGGACCATTCCCTGGGGAGCCTGGGCAGTGCCAGCACCCAGGGAAGATTCTTTTCCTGATATCCAACCTGACCCTCCCCTGGCTCAGCAATGAGAAAAATTAACACCAGGAGCAGCTTGGCTGCACAGCCTCAGGCAGAGTGAGGGCTCTGTGTCACAGGATCATGGTACATCCTCAGTGGGACAGGGAATATCCAGTGCCACCCCTGGCCCTGCCCAGACCCCCCAAAAACCCCACCCTGGGCATCCCTGGCAGGGCTGTCCAAACTCTCCTGGAGCTCTGGACCATTCCCTGGGGAGCCTGGGCAGTGCCAGCACCTCTGGGGAAGAACCTTTCCCAAAATCCAACCCAAATCTCCCTGTGACACCTCAGGCCATTCCCTGGCTCCTGTCCCCATCTCTGGAGCTGCCCCTCAGGAGGAGCTGCAGCCCCTGGAGAGGTCTGACCTCAGTCCCCTCTGCTCCTGCTGAACAGGTGACTTCAGCTGCTCCTCCTACAGCCCCTCCAGACCTTCCCCACCCTCCTGTCCCTCCTTTGGACACTCAGAGCTTTATTCTCTGTAACTTTGTGTTTATTTGGGTATAAATAGACAGATATGGAATGAGTGTTCCTAGATTGTCACTTTAACCAATCCAGTTGTACAATTCCGCAATTCCATGACTGCAAGAATTGAAGAGTTTTCCCTTTTTATTGTTTCCTTTCATTTTAAAGCCTCATATTTGGTTTCTGTTCTCCCAGCAAGGTTTGGTTTTGTTCTGAAAGGATTCTGCAGAGACAGGAAGGTGCTGAGCCTGCGAGGAGGTTAACAGGGGGTGTGGAAACTGGAGAAAACAGATTATTTGGGACTAGCAGAGACACAGCCTGAACTGCCCTGAGCACAGAACACTGATGTAGTTTGGCATTGCAGATCTGTGTTTTATGGACTGAGAAACTTCTGCATGTGGGTCTAATATAGTTGGTCTAAATTCTGCCCTTGGAGAGCCTTACTGATCTTGAGTGAGCTTTATACTCAAAACAATTCCCAATTTTCACATTTTCACTCTTTTGAGACCAAAAATAATGTGGACTAAAGAAGAGAGGCTGAGGTTTTTAAAATCAAACCATGGAATTCAGCACTGTGATGGGTATTTGTGCTGTTGACCTGGCTCAGAGGTGAAGGAAGTGTTACAGCATCCTGAACTGGGCTGTTCTGTCAGGGCCACTCCAGATGTCCCTGTGAGGGACACCCATTGTCCCTGGTGTGGCAGGGCCCTCCTGGCAGTTGTCCTGTGCCCACGTGGGTGTGAGGAGGGTCCTGGCCAGTGTCTGGCTGTGGTTCAGTGCTCTCCCTGCCCAAGGGTGTCCAGCTTTCCTGGAAGGGTCCTTCTCCCCTCTCAGGGTGATGTCCCACCATGGCCTGTGCTGGAGCACATCTCTGCCTGTATTTCATGCTGTTTCCTCCAACCACTGCTCTGAAATAAAGCAGGAGGATTCCTGTTGTGTCCCTGCTGCTGATGTAATGGTGGAATCCATATTCCTAATAATACCTGTGCTTTTCTGTGGAAGGATTTCAGGAAATGGCATTAATTACATATTTCTCTGCATTTTCTCTGCTATTTACCTTGCAAGTGTCTGGATCTTTTCAGTCTCTGTAGGTGTGAACTCTACTTCAGCAAGGGGAGCTCTGCACAGAACCTTGGCTGGCTGGAGCTCTTTTTAGACTATGACTGGAACAGAACAGGAGAACTCTTACTCCTCCCTAAGGAGGGCATTTTTTATCTCATCTGTGCCCAGACAGGTTGTTTTGTCTTTAACCACGTTCCTGTTCATGTGTGAGAATTAATTTGCCCAAACATCCAGTGGGTCCTGTGGCCACCTCCTGTGGAATGGTTGCTGAGAGAAGTTCCATGGATTAGAATCCATCACTCACCACCCATGATGAAATCCTGTTGTGCTGTGGAACAGGAAGGCTCAGAGCAGGAGGGTGATGGTGTCTTTGCTGTGTTTTTGTCCCCAGGGCACTCACAAGAAGATCCTGGACGTTGCCAACATGCTGGGGCTGTCCAACACGGTGATGCGGCTGATCGAGAAGCGCGCGTTCCAGGACAAGTTCCTCATGCTGGGGGGCATGGCCCTCACCTGCCTCATCATGTTCCTGGTGGTGCAGTACCTGACATGAGCTGCTGCCCTGCTGCAGCAGGACAGACTCACTCCTGTCTCCAGGACTGATTTTTCCTCTGGGTGCTGCTTTGGGTGAGCCCTTCCCGTGGATTTCAGAGTTTACAAATCCCACTCGGACAGCGTCACGTGGAGGGCACAGAATGGATGTGTCTGGGCTGTGCTTGAGCATGGCCCTGTGAAAATAACCCCTGGCCTTTGCTGCTCTCCCCTCAAGCCTGCAGGTTTAATGGTCTGGTTAACAGGAAGCAGAAGTGAATATTGTGCCCAGTTGTAGATAGGCAGGAGTGTCCCTTTGGGCACACAGGGTGCAAAGGCACAGCCTGGGATGCAGTGAAGTCTTTCCTGTGCTGGCCAGCACTGACCTGAGCCCTGCATTTTGCAGTGCAGGAATGGCACAGAGAATTTCACAGTGTTTATGGACCTGTGGGACTGAGCCTGAAAAAGGAGTTGGGAACTGAAGGGCTCCCATCTGTGATTCCATTTCCTTGGAGGAGGAGGAGGATGTGTGGGGAAGAGTCTTAGAACACGGTTATAACCTCAGTTAGCTTCACACACAGTATTAATCCCTCTGGTTTAGACTGAAATGCTGCTCTGCTCATCTGAGGGATGTTCTGGTACCTCTCTCTGCCCTGCTGAGTGCTACATTCCCTCCTGCTTCCACTGGGATGCACATCAGGCCTGTGCCATCTCCCTAGGCCTTCTGCCAAATCCAGCCTCCAAAAATGACATTTCTAATGCTGGAGCACAGAGGTGTGGGGAGCTGTGCTCATTTCCTGAGGTGCTGGTTGGGTTTGGGGCTCTGGAGCTGGAACTTGTGAGTGGATGGAGCAGGTGAGTCCCTCTGTGCTCCCTGGAGGTTTGGGATTGTTCACAGAGCTGGAACAGGTTCCTCACCCCACAGGAATGGTGGGATCAGCACAACAGGCCTGGAAATCAGCCTGGTCAGGAGAGTTCCTCAGGTTTGTGCCTTGGGATGGTGATGTCCCCATCCATGGGAAGGGACCTGTAGAGTCACTGTGAAGGATACTGTGTCACCTCCTGGGGTGGGGCTGCCTTGCACTCCTCCCCTGGGGTCATTCCCTGTCCCAGTGAAACATTTCCAAGGTGAGATCCTCACCTCAGCCTGGCACTGCTTCCCCTGCACCCTGGGGTGTCTGATAGACAGGGATCCTGGAATTTTGGGATTTTGGGCATCATCCATTTCAGTCACCCCACAGATCCATTCCCTCCCCATGTGTGGCAGTCTGGAGCCTTCCCTGATGTCCCTGATCTGTCCCATGTGTGCAGTGGCACAGATGTCTCATGTCCAGGGGATGTGCTGGCAATTCCCTGTTTCCTGCCTGGAATGGTTGTGGGTCTCTGGAGCAGTAACCAACCCCAAGTTCTGTGTTCTCTCCTCACTGCACTGAGCTTTGCTTTCATTGTTTGCCCTGTTGCAAACTGGGAGAAAGGGTTTTAATAACTGAAAAAATTTTAGAGGGAATTTTATGGAATATGTGCCATGAGACAGGGCCATGCTGGGGAGCAGAGCTGGGGTCACACACCCAGAGTGACCAGTGGCCCCTGTTCATGGCCTTCCCCATGTGTTTGATATTTCTGAAGTGTTTCCTGCTCTTGGAGTTCCCCATTTGTCCAGGTTTTCCAAGGAATTCCTGTAGCAGAGTAAGCATGGAACTGGATTTCATTTGAGGCCAAGGGAGTAAGGAATTAAAAGAAAAGAGGGAATCTGCAGTGATGGAGCATCTGTCTTGCTGTGGAATAGAAATCATAAATCCAAATTTGCCTGGAACTTAATTTGGATGTGAAATCTGATGGATTCAGCCTTTGAGAGGGCAGCTGAGCACTTGCAAGGGGTCCCTGGCAAATCTCAGTTCCCAATTCCACAGGATTTTACCGTGTTGGGGTTTAAGGGTGTGAATTTTAAAAGTTTCTGTAGTTGTGACCTGGTGTAGCAGGGCTTGTCTTACCCCAGGGTGGGACTCTGGCCAATCTCTTTCCTTTTGAGCTGTGGTAGGAGCCATAAGATACCTGGAACTGGATTGTTTTTCTGTTTCTGAGCCTAGCTTGGCATTTTAACAGATGTTTTCCTGTTGATTTATTTTGTGTTCTGGAGTCTCCTTGTCCCTGCACAGGCTGATTTCCCCTTGTGAGCCAAGTGTCCTCGCTACCCATGGCACCCAAAGGTGACACAAGGGGCTTGCAGGAACCACCTGGGGAGCTGGATTTGGGGACATCAGACAGGTTTTTAGTGCCTGTAAAGTCCAAAGAGATGCCAAGGGCATCTCAGGTGGTTTGTGTGAAACCCAAAAACCTCCATGCCCTGGGACATGGCAGGGACACGGGGGGTTCCTGCAAGCCCCACATCTCCCCTTTGGATGCAGTGGGAAATGAGCAGGAGCTGGTGGGATTGTGGTCCCTGAAAAAGGAAATGAGGTGGAGCTGGTGGAATTGTGGTCCCTGAAGAAGGAAATGAGGTGGGGCTGGTGGGATTGTGGTCCCAAAAAAGGAAATGAGGTGAAACTAGTGGGATCGTGGTCCCAAAAAAGGAAATGAGCAGGAGCTGGTGGGATTGTGGTCCCTGAAAAAGGAAATGAGGTGAAACTGGTGGGATTGTGGTCCCTGAAGAAGGAAATGAGCAGGAGCTGGTGGGATTTGGTCCCTGAAAAAGGCAATGAGCTGGAGCTGGTGGGATTGTGGTCCCTGAAAAGGAAATGAGGTGGAGCTGGGTGGGATTGTGGTCCCTGAAAAGGAAATGAGGTGGAGCTGGTGGGATTGTGGTCCCAAAAAAGGAAATGAGGTGAAACTGGAGCCCTGGAATCTTTGCTGCTGTGGCTTGGTGGTGTTTCCTTTGTTTCCTTCCTCACCAAACACCTCCCTTCTGCTTCCAGACTGTGGCACGAGTTCAGCTCTGGGGTGAGCTGCTCTCTCAGGAGGGGACTCTGGGAATTCACTTGCCTCTGGAATAAAACTTTTTACCAGTATTTTATACATAAAAGAGCAAGGGTGGGATGTGATTCATGTGATGTTCTGTGAATAAAGATTTTTTTTTTCAACCAGAATGAAGTTTGTTTTTTTTTTTACTTTAGCCAAAATAAAGAAGCAGAAGCAGTTTGTGTCCTGTGAGTGTTTTATCAATGGCAGTCACAGCAACAACAGCAGCATTGGTGTTTTTGTGAGTCTTGTGTGTCTGTGTTCTCACAATATTGCATTTTATTCTAATTTTGGCCAACCAGGCTTAAACGCCAATTTCTTACAATAGTGTTGGACCCATCCTAAGCTAAAATTGATGTGCAACAATTTTCATAAATTCTTACACAAATTCTACACATTTATCTTTATCTGTTCTATCTAGGAATTTTCAGCAAGGCTACATTATTTTTGTTATGACTAGAGTTTAACTAACTCTGCAAAAGGCAATGCCACTAAACTTTAAACTAGATCTTAGGTCCTTTTCTTATTAACTAACTGAGTCTCTTATTTGCTGAAGTACTTAAAAATCCTTTACTTATTGTAAACTTATGTGTTTCTACCTTATGTCTGTGTGGATTTATGTATTTTAGTTTCTCTGAAGGTTCTAATTCAATCCTCACATTTCTGGGCACTCCTGGGTATGGATTTGGCCCAGGGGGATTTGTACTCCAGCACCCCTGGGGTTGGGAGGAATGGGAACCTGTGCTGGACCTAACTGGTCAGACTGGTGGGATGTGCCAGGCTGGTGGGGAAGGGGAGCTGGAAAAGGGTGGGTGATGGTGATTTATTAAAATATGAATATTGATCTAATATCAATATACAATTGTGATGGACAAAAAAGTCTCTGTAACAAAGTTAGAAAGTGTCTGTGGGATAACTCCCGAATGGGCACTGCAAAGATCACAGGTAATTAAAGCCTTTTATTTACAAAAATGTTGAATACACAAAATACAAATGCATATTCATACCCCTGTCATTCCTCTTCTCTAATTGACAAAAGACTATTAAGCTTGCGTAGTTTGTTCCCTGAAATGGGTCAGGGGTCCTTTTGTGAGGAGTGGTCACCAAAAGGAGGACGTAAAACTTTCTAAATTTCAACCTTTTCAATGCAGATGTGATTGATGCTGGTAGAACTCCCTGTTTCCTGTTTTCCAGGACTATTTCACTGCATTTCTGGAAAAATGAATTCTTGTGTTGTATGATTGAATTTCTCTGTTTGACAAGCAATGTCAAACTAGATTGGACATAATTAGATGTTAATCTAGTAGATTAACATCTGGTAAATGTTACTAGATCATTAGTAACATTTATATTACTAATGATCTAGGGTTACTAGATCCAGGGTAGCTTATCTTAAATCTGGTTTCTTTTAACCATCCTCTAACTTTTAACTGATTCCAGCAAAGCTTATTTATTCATTTCAGCTAAATCAGCAGCATCTATTGTTAACTGTAACCTGAGCTTTTCACAAATCTTCAAAATCAGTGTCTGAATGGAACAGGAGTGGGGGCACTGGGGGCACATCCAGGCCCTTGCTCTGCTCTGCCCACTCAGACCTTCCTCTCCCTCTCTCCCTGCCACTCATGCAGCTGAGGGGGCTCAAATTAAGTGAAGAAAGAGCTTCGAGGGCAAAATGTGGCTGCTGATAAAGAGATTGTGAATTTAAAATGAGAGATCAACAGGCTGGATTATCTTCCTTTTACTTTTAAATTCTGTTTTGAAGTAATTCCAGTCCCCACAGCTACAAAACATTTATTAAATCAGAAAATACCCAGTCTATTATGCAGAAAGTTGGCAGAGCTGTATGTATGAACTTGATGTAGAGGTGGGAGCAGCCTGTGCCAGTGCAGGGGCTGCCCAGGGTGGGTCCCTGAGGGGCTTTGATACCGTGGGCAGCAGCTGGAAATGGGACTGAAGCTTCAGGAGGTGTTTGAGTGTGACTGAGAATCTGGAATAAACCCAAGAAAAGTTTTATGTTTCACCTGGCACAGAGTTAATTTAACCCAGGGCTGTGTTTGGCACTCAGTGTGGGAATAATGCTGATAATACACGGATGTTTTTGTGTTTACTCAAAGTCAAGGACTTTGCAGTGAGCAGAGGCTCAAGAAGCAGATCCAGGACAGGAGACCCAAAGGGATATTCCACACCAGAGTCATTCCCAGTATATAAACTGGGAATGATGGGCTGGGAGGGGTCAGAGGGTGAACAACTGCACTGGCCAGCACTTGTCTGTCATGGGTTTTATGTCTCCCCCTCCCTCATTATTTTTTTTAATTATATCTAACTTTGTTTCAATTATTAAACCGTTCTTACACAACCCGTGAATTTTACTTTATTCCCTCATCTCCCTCTGTGAGGGGCACTGAGCTGTGATGTTTATTTGCTGGCTGGGGTTAAATCTGAGAGGAAAACGTTTTTAAACAAAGAGACTGAACCAGCCAGGATCTGAGCACTTAAAACCAGTGAAATTCGGGACTAGAGGGGGAGATAATGAGTGATAAGAGCTGAGGACTGGGTGGGACAGAATTAAATAAGAAAGGAAGATGGTGTAGATAAGTACCAGAGGATGTTTGTACTTGGCCCAAAGCTGCCACTCCCTGATCACTCAAATTAACCCTGGAATGTGTTAAAAATCCACATTTAATGCAACACCCAGCCCTGGTAACACTGCCCAGGGCAGGATGTCTCAGCTGGAGCAGGAAAATTTCTCTTCCCGGGCCATAAGTGAAGGTGTGTGGGAATACACAGGACAGAGAATAAAACAGACTTAATTAGCATGGCTGGTTTGATAACCAAGATGCCATGGCAGGAACAAACAGAGCTCTGAAGAATACATAAAATGGGATTAAACCTGATTACGGGAAGAGAGGAGATTCAATCAAACTTCTGCAAGCAAAAGATGTTGTAAAATGTATGTGTGATATATGAAATAATACGAAATAATTAATGTTTGTGATCTGTGGCACGAAATAATTCGTGCTTAATAAAATATATGGTGTAAAGTCATTCAGGCTTGGGAATAAAAAGTGTTCAGGAATTAAAAAGTGATCAGGAATTGTGAAACCCCTGCCAGGAACCCGAGAAGGGACCAAAATTTGCAATATAAAGAAAAGGGTGGCACTGATGAACCCGACAATGACCCAGCCATTCACACTCGATGTGGATCTGGGTGTGCATCCCAATACAGGATTCCCAGAAATCAAATCAAGTATTCATCCCTTCTCCAAAAACTATTCAAGCGACCAGCAGCAAGGAAAAAGGCTACATGAATACGAAAAAGAAACTGGAGGGACAAAAAAAGTATGAAGCAATACAATGTCAAACCCAAAAATTCTGTATAAACTGACTCTGCAGAGACTGAATTTGGAACTCAGGGAATTCTGGAGCTGATCCCGGGCTCAGCACTGATTTTTTGCTTGTTGCTTTCTCTCTATTATATTGTAATTATCAATAAAATTCTTTATTGATATAATTGGCTAATCATTCATTACAAGATGGAAGAGTTTTCCTCCCCCACAGCACAGATGTGTGTGAGCCCCAAGGAGGAGCAGACAATTAAAGGAGCTCAGGTTAATTATTAATTATGGAATTTACCTGTAAAATTGTAGTGCTCTGGCCCACAAATCCTACAAATGAGCTTCTGCTGTCAAACCAGATCAATCACAGCTGTGTTTGTCACCACTTTTATTCCAAGTGACAAAAAATAAATGAAGATGGAAAGGAGAACTTCCCATGTCAGCATTTAGTGACTCCAAAGACACAGGGTATTTAAAACATTTTTATTCTAAACTGCCAACAAGAACCTTGACATAAATTTAAAATTTTAAAGAAAAAAAAATTAAAAGAATCTTAATTTTACATATTCCAGTCAACATGTGTTATTTTCTAGTGGTAGTATACAGATGGTGGAAATCCAGTCTCTAAAGGAAAATAGGAAGGCATTAATTAATCTCTTTCTAGACAAACACCATGTCTGGCTTCTTAATTCTTTATGGTTTTATATTGAGATCCCATTTTGTACTTTACATGTTTAGAAACACACAGCTTGATTTGAACATTTTCAGTCCTAAACATGTATTTTTACTGATTGAAACCATTCCTACTCCCCTCCTCCCCTCTCCCAATACAGAACAGGTATCTGAGAGCTCTCAAAGATGTTTTAAAGCATTAGAAAAACTGCAAAACTCTAATGGGAACTGGAAAAGACATCAATGTCTCCTGAAACCTCCTCTTTTTGGAGTTGTGTGTGATGCAAGGAGCTGGCAGAGGATTCTCTGTTAGGGTCTGCCTGGGGAAGCCCCTCACACTCAGGTGACAAAGGGGAGGCCTCAGGTGACAAAGGCAAGGCTGAAGCTGTGACAGTGCAAAAGTGAAGGTCAGGATACTCTCAGAGCAATCTCTGACACTTTAAAACCCACCCTGGACACTTCTATACCCTGAGTGGACAAACTCAGACTCCAACAAAATAAAAACAAAAAGTAAATGCACATAAAAAATACTTATAAGTTTGGCTGCTCCAGATTATTTTAGTCTCAGCCTCTTTACAGACTGGAGAAACTCTGAGCACTTTGTGCTCTCCAGGCTGTAAAAGGCCCTCAAATACAAATCCTAGAGCCTCAGTTGCAGCCCCCAAAACTTCTCCTGAATGTCCAGCAGAAGTTCCACATAATCCCTCTAGGATTCCTGAGAACAGGCACAGCATGGAAATTCCTGGAAGTCACTGCTGGGTGGTTCCTGACTTCACTGAAATGGGACTGGAGCAGTTTCTGGCCTGAATTCTCCCAAATCTGCAATTCCTGCAGGACATTCCCCCTCCCATCCCTGCATCCCTCTGCAGTTGGCACTGAGCACAAGCACCCAGCTCCCAAAGGGCTCCTCCACCTGCACAAAGGTTTAAAAGTGTCAAGCAAAGAAAAGATTCTGGGGGATATTTTCACCCCCCCAAAGTGTTTCCCACTATCACTTCTCTAATTAGGAACCTAATCAGATCCTATCTCCCCTGCTTAAAACAACTTTCTCAGTCCCCACTCCATAAAACCCTTCTGAAGGGTTTCCCAATCTCTGGAGTACACAAAACAGCCTTAAAGATGTCACAGATCATTCTCTGTTACAAAAAACAGAGACTTGCCAATTACAATGTTTTTCCTGTTCACATTGAGTTACCATGACCCAGGGCTGGGCAGGGAAGGTTTCTGAGTCTGTGGAATTTTATCAGTCTATTTTATTCTAATAACAGTAACAAATTTCACCAAATAAAGGTGAGGATAACTTTTAAAACAAGTGGTTGGGGGAAAACATTTTGCAACCAAGGACAGTTCCACATGTTCAAACATTGCAAGAAACACAGAATGCAACAAAAAACAAATGTACAGTCCTGCCATCAGGTCCAGGGCATGTCTGTCATCTGCAGGAGCTCTCCTGTCCATTTGGGAGACACTCACTGCTTGGGCACAACCAAATTCCAGGGGGAGGAATTAACACTCCGAATTCTGGAAAGGACAAAACACAATTTTAGCATGAGATGGAGAAAGATACAACAGCTTCCCCCACTCCCCCAAGGGACAGTGACAGCACTTGGCCACAAGGCTTGTCCACAGCTGACATTTCAGTTTGGTTTGCCAGGCTCAGCCCAAACTGTGGCAATTACATAGTCCCTGGCTGTGTCTGCAGTGCCCTGAGAGCACCAGGTTTGGTTGTTCCCAGCGGGCATCAGGATAATCATTCCTCAAAGCATCTTAAAGCTGTTGCTTTGCTGCTAAAGGCAAATAAAAGTCTTTGATTTCAGCATTAGACACTTGGAATTTGACAGCTTCTTTCCCCAGTGGTGCTGGTTTAAGGAGCCCATTTCACCCCAGCTCTTAGCTGGGCCTGGAAGTGAACAGAGCACAAAGCAAAGGAAAAATTTGGTTTAAATCAGGGGCAGGGTGGGGGGTGAAAGGGGTTAATGGAGATGCTGTGGAAGGGCCTGGTTAGAGACAGCAAACGTGGCCAGGAAGCAGCTCTGCCTAACCTGGGCCTCAGGAATGGAGCAAGGACAGAGCAGAGGATTCACCAAGCAAGGACACAGAGGCTGCTCCCAGCAGCAGATTCCCTCAGCAGCTGCTCTCAGGAAGCAGCAGTTCAATACAACCCCTGGGAGCCTTGGAGAGCTGCTCCAGGAGATTCCAGGAGCTGCCGCAGCTCTGGGTGGGTGCCAGAGTCTTAGGGTTGCTGTTTTTTGAGATTCTCCTCGGGGTTGTTGTTCCTTGAGGTAATCAGGTTTTGCATCTTCTTTTTTGCCCCAAGTGTTTCACACCAGAGCCAGAGCAGACAAGCTGAGTCTGCCAGTCTGTGTTTCTAAGGTTGTTTATTCTTCATTATCTCAGTTCTTTCTTTACTCTGCCAGGTCTCGTTGGCAGGGGCATTATCTCAGTTGTCTCTGCTCTGTGAGGCATCCCCAGCAGAGCAGGGCACACAGGAACTGGGCAGATCAGAGATCCCTGCACTTTAAGTAAAGTATCTCTGACTTAACCACTGTCCAAGACATATTTTTTATTTACAAAATTTTGCTAATACATACTACTTACACTAACATGTCAATTCTACTCTAAACCAATCTCTAAAGTCTAAGTCAGGAAAAGATGGGGGATGAGAGCAAGAACAAGGAGCACAGGGGCCACTCCCCAATTCCTCCATCTTGTCCCTTCAGCCTCATATACTAAGAATCCTAATTTCTATATTTATATTCTATAACAGACTAACTACTATTTATTTTTAAATTCTTAAGATTTGTGATTCTTCTTACATGTGAGTATTCACTCCCATGGACAGGAGTCAGAATCAGTGTCCTCCTGGGCTCTGTGTGAGGCTCTGACCCCCCTGTACAGATCCCAGAACCCCTGTACAGTCTCCAAACCCTCTTGTACAGTCTCTAAACTCTCCAGGGCTGCCAGAGGGATGTCCTGGACTCTGACACCAGAGCCCAGCTCAGTACTCACAGTCCTGCAGACACAGCAAAGGGCAGCGTCTCGGGCGGCCGCATGCGCGAGGGCAGGGAGCTGCTCTGGTCACTGATGGAGCTGGAATGAAGTGACTTTGGTTACTTCTGTGTTATAAATATGAAATGATTAATTCATGTTCTTATGATAAATAATGAATTGAAAACTATAAACTTCTGTACATGTGCATGGGTTTAAAATTGCAGATGTGAGCTACAGGGTGTTTCCCATCTTCATGCTGAAACAAAAAGGAAGTCACTGCCCGAGTTAGTCTTGTCCAGGAATAGAAAAAGGAAGAATGAAGGGCTTGGGGAGAAAAGCCTCAGCAGGATGGGCCATCAACACACTAATCAACGCTGCTGACCATATATCCATTATTCATCAGCCACAAAGACTGACCGATAATTAACATTAACACTCTGGCTAGAGAAATAGAACTCTTTTTAGCCTGGTCAGAGACACCCATGGACTTGAACAGCTAACACAGACACAAAGGAGAATATGGGGAAATATTTCCAGAGGGGAATAAAGTGTATTTAAACCAAGCCCCGAAACGGGCAAATTTGTGAACCATAGGGGAGGCAGCACAGCCAGGTCTGTGTCTGACGGGTCACCCTGGGCATTTTCCTGGCAAAATCGTCAAGGATCTCTGCTGTTGGTGGGTTTACTGAAATTCTGTGATTCGATCGTTTGTTCTAATAAACCAAATTATTTTAATTGGAATATTGAATTTGGCATTTATAACATTCTGGCAAATGCACTGGCTCATGGATGCATCTCACTGCAGCAAGGCCCTGGGGGATGGAGCTGGGGAGAGCTGGATGAGCTCTGAACACTCAAAGATCTTTTAAAGAGTCTCAGGGATGTGCTCTGAACACTCAAAAGATCTATAAAGAGTCTGGTGGATGAGCTCTGAACACTCAAAGATCTTTTAAAGAGTCTGCTGGGTGTGCTCTGAACACTCAGATCTTTTTATTAAAGAGTCTGACAGGTGGAACCAGGCAGTGCTGCTGTTTGGCCCTGTGGAAGAGCTCACACAGAACTCGGCCTGCTAGGGCAGGATTATTGATGAATTATGAATTAAATGGTTAAATAAACCTTAAGCCACCTTGGGCAGGTCTGGTTGTGTCACCACATCCCATAGCAAGCCAGGGCAGCCCCTTCCTGTTCACAGCTGGAGCTCCTCACTCCTCCTGCCCCAAACTCTGCCCACACTTTGGGAAGGGCACGAAGGGAGGATTCTGCTGGGGGGCCCAGATCTGCCAGGCCCCAGGAGCTCACAAGGGATCTCCCCAAGGACTCAGGGACCACAAGTGTGAGCCCCTTTCTCCCTGTACAATGCCCAGATATCCATCAGTCCCTGAATGCAGGCCATGGGCAGGAGGAGCAGCTGCCACAGGCACACAGGAGCAGTATTTGAGTTTTCTGCTCTGGTCCAGGCCATGAAGAAGCAGCAGGTCACACTGGACCAGCAGCACCTCTCCTCCCAGCATTGCACAGCAGCTAAAGCAGCTCCTGTCCAGCCATCAAGGTGAGGGTGGGAGATGGCTGCAGTATTTTTTAAAACAAACACTGGTGTAAAGAATCAAACTTGGATTCCCTACCTGTTTAGGGGAGAGTTGATCACACCCCACACAAAAGTAGACTCAGATCCTTCCTGCAGCTCTGTGAAAGAAAGCAGAAGTTGTGGCTCAGAACTAAGAAACTCCAGAAACCACCATCAGATCAGTGGCTTAAATGGCTTCCTACAGCCAGAGGGCAGGGCTGGATGGGATAGTGGGAAGGAATTGTTCCCTGGGAGGGTGGGCAGGCCCTGGCACAGGTGCCCAGAGCAGCTGTGGCTGCCCCTGGATCCCTGGCAGTGCCCAAGGCCAGGCTGGACAGGGCTGGGAGCAGCCTGGGACAGTGGGAGGGGTCCCTGCCATGGAATGAGATGAACTTTAAGGCACCACCCAAGCCAAACCATTCAGGGATTCTGTGATTCTACAATCAGGAATCTCTGTTATATTTTACATGTTCAAGAAGGAGTAAAAGTTGACATTTCAGGGATGTGTCTGCTTCACTGAGGAACACATTTCCATTGCTATCACTGCACATAAGTACAAAAGCTCTTATGGAAAGGATGCTTAGAAATCTCTCCCCATGCTTGTTCTGGCAGGCATTTTGGATTGTTCTCTGTACCAAACCAAGGCAGCCCAGAGTGAACAGCACCCCTAGGCTCACAACGTTCCCAGAGGAGCTGGAGGACTTGGCCAGGAAGAAAGCAGCAGATGGGGAAGTTCCTCACCTGTTTCCCAATCTTCATCACAAGGAGGTGCCTGCCATGTGCTCCCATCTTTCAGCTGCTCCTGTGGGGGCTCACAGGACCTGCTCACTTCAGGAAAACAGAAAACACAGCAGTCCTTAAATCCATTAAACACTTTGGCTCAAGCTGTAAAACATCTCTGGGCTTTAGAGGAAGCCCCACTTATGGAAATAAGCTGGGGACAGCTGAAATCCAGCAACTTCAAATTTGCCTTTTTCACTAAAAAGAGAAGACTTTGCTCTCTGGAACTTTGAGCAGGAATGCTGGAGTGAAAGAGGAAACCTCATGAAATGGATGCTGGCATCACTGCCTGTGCACTTCTCCAGAAGATAGAAGATAGGTAGGTAGGGCAGTGTGTGCTCTGTGGTGGGCAAGAGTTTTAAAGGGAGATCAGCTCTGCAAGAGGAGCAGCCCATCCTTGTGGCCATTAATGCATCCCACTCCTCCTTCCAGAGACAATTCCTGCACGGTTTTGGGTTAAACCTTTCTATTCCACAAGCCTGGTAACAAAATACATGTAAAGCATCTCCTATATTGCTGGGTGTTAGATTTGTTTCTTTTTTCCTCACAGAATTTTTTCCCATAAGTTGCTAGGAGACTGCTGGGTACTTGTGGGTACTTGACAAAAACAAAGAGGTGGCCAAAAGTCGGGAGAAGGGTGTGGCATTGGGCTACACTTCTTTTCAGCATTGCTTTGAGGCTTTTTGCTACTCCCTGCACGCCCCTGCCCTGCTGGGACATCCCTGCCGTTCCAGCTACCCCCGACAGAGCCGCTGATCTCATCCACCAGCTCGGGATTTTCCATAATTCCAGCCTGGTGCTCTCAGAGTCCCACAGGGGCACAGCAAAACCCATGGAGGTTCCTGGTTCTGTTTATTATTAATGCTGTAGTTGTTGTTTGTTTGCCTCGTTATACATACTAGTAAGGAACTATTATTCCTATCCCCAAATCTTTGCCTGAGAGCCCACTTAATTTTCAAAATTATGATAATTTGGAGGGAGGGGGTTTGAATTCTCCATTCCAAGCAGACACTTGTCTTTCAAACTAAGACAAATATTTCTTGCTTGGAACACAAAATCAACAACACAGAGGTAGAGGTTTGCAGTGAAAAGTTGCTCCCCAGCAAAAAGGGACTCAGCTTGTTTATTTCTTTTAATTTTATAATTTTGTGGGTCTGGTAGTGGATTGGCTTCTGGGTTACTACCCCTTCACTCCACTGGCCAGACCAGCTGTCAACTAACATTATTTTCAAGCTAAAAATATGTAAGCAAAAGACAGTGAACAAAAACAAAAAAGGTTGTTTATGTTCTAAAGTGTGAAAAAGTGAAAAACTGACTCTTAATATTGTACAGTAGTTAAAAAACTAACTCCATCTTATAAACAAGTAGAAAGCTTTTTAAAAATCTCAGAAAAACTAGAGCAACACATATTCTCAAGAAACTGCCAAATAAAGCCAAGCAAATGAGATTAAGTTTTCCTAAAGCTGCTGTGTCACACAAAACTACAGACAAGCATTTGAAAAATGTGAAAAAGTCATATTGTGTGGCTCTGCACAGATATTTACTATATATAATATGCTAGGTAGAAAAGTTATACTGTATTAACATTTGAATAATATAGTGAATGTAGTTTTGTAATTAACAATAAGTGCTAGTAATTAAAATAGAGGCTGTGTGGGGGTGATATTCTTTTAGCTCAAGAAAGAGAGAAGAAATTCTTCAACAGAGATAACAGTTTGCAGGAACTCCTAAATCTTCTAGTGAAGAAGAATTTATGGCTTCCTTATCAACAGAAAAGAAACCTTTCCCAAGCTCCGACAGACTCCCCTGCATCTAGGACTTAACAGCTTTTTTGTGACAAGAAACAGAAGAAATTACTTGTTTTAAATAAAAATGCATATTCATAAAGACCATCCTAAAAAGAGAGAAATTTCTCCCTAGTCTGGGCCAGGGTGGGGCCACAGCCCGGGCTGTCTTTCTTTGTTTTTTGTTGTCTCATAAATTGTCCTGCTCTAAATTGTTTAACTTTTATCATTGTATTTGTATTAATTTTTTTAACCATTTTTTTCCCCTTTTTATTAAATTTCCAAAAATCAAAAATTGAGTGATTGGCGTTTATTACACCTCCTGTTTTTGAGTTATTTCAAGAGGAAATCTCAGTCCTGGGGTGCCCAAGGCTTCTCTTACCAACATCTTGCTCCATGAAGGCTCTGTCGTTGCACTTCACGATGTGGCTGCTGAGGTCAGCCTGAGGAACCAGGTGCCGAGCGTTGAAGGGACACGTGGCCAATTTCTTTGCAATTTCAGGATTGCTCTGGACAAGGGAAATTAAACAGGACTTGTGAGGGAATGCAGGGTGGATTTGCAGTCTCTCAGTCAGGGCCTGCCCAGCTCACCTCCTTACACTTCACCAGGTGATAGGGAAAGCGCCGCGCTCTGATCCGATGGTGTTTAACCAAGGGGCACTGGATGATCCTCTCTGGATCCAGCAGATCTGATGGGACAAAACAAGGAAGAGCACCTGCTTAGAGAGATGGGAATTCTCAGGGTTGCTGTTCCCTGAGATTCTCCTCGGGGTTGCTGTTCCCCAAGGTAATAAGGTTTTGTGTCTTCTCTTTTGCCCTGAGTGTTTCACACCGAAGGCAGAGCAGACAAGCTGAGTCCCCAGTGCAGTTTCCAAGGTTGTTTATTCTTCATTATCTCTCAGTTCTTTTCAG